>JAGFNQ010001626.1:56022-85400 GCA_024364735.1 Boesenbergia rotunda
AATTCTAGTCAAGAGATCAAAGTTCGATAAACTTCACCAGATCTCATTGGAAAGTTTCAGAAATTCTGAAACTGAACATTTCAGTTTGTATCAGGGTGTATCAGGAACCCTGATCGGTCACCGGACCGATCAGGAATATGGCTGATCGGTCTCCAGACCGATCTGGCTCCTTCCTTTGGTGATCAGTCCACAGACCGATCAGAGAGGTAGCAATGACTTTCCGAACCTTTTGACCAAGGATTCTGAGCCAGCCTAGATCGGTCCCCGGACCGATCTGGCACCCTGTGGGGATCGGTCCACAGACCGATCAAGGAGCTAAGAGGTTTCTCTCCGGACCCTACTGTTCGTATCCTGATCGGTCACCCAACCGATTAGGAGCGCTTCTGATCGGTCATCCGACCGATCAGGAACAGGCCAGTCCGATCAGGCTATAGCCTGATCGGTTTGGATGTGACCAGATCGAACGGTGATCCGTTCAAACGCATTAAATTCTGGTTGGTGGACCGATCCACCAACCGATTAACTTCGCGAAATACCTTCAACTCACGAACCCTAGCGCCGAAAAACCCCTTGCGCGACCCTGTGTGTGCAAGAAGGCTCTCCTCGTGTTCTTCTTCCTCGCGTGAGCGTGAGTCCTGTGTGCGTTCCTCTCTCGCAGAAACACTCTGCGACCATCTCTTGCACCGAGAGCACTCTTCCTGCGCACGGTTTCTTTCTCTCAACTTCCAGGAACTACTCCAATGGCACCAAAGTAAGTTCTTGTTGTGATCTCTTCATTCAAATCAGGTTATAATGCGTGTTTGTGAAGCTAATCATGTTTTGCTCTTGTTCTTGTTGTTCACCGTAACCCTATGGTCTTGGTCGTGACCTTATTTTCTTGTCTTATGATCAAACCTTAAACCAAATGTGTCTCTTGATCAAATGTGTTACCTTGCATTCTCTGATTGGGTTCTATCCTCTATGATCAATTCTTGATATGTTGTGTTTCCATCTATGCCCAAATTGATTAAATCCTGTGTATGACCAATTCAACTCCTTTAGAAAGTCTTCCAAGGGCAAGGAAGCTACTGAGGGCAGCACGAGGGGGAAAGCCCCTTCCTCCTCTGCCCCTTCCAGAAGGCCACAGCCTTCTTCTAGCTCCAGGTTCCCAAATGCGACCTGTGAACAGGCCTTTCAAGCAAGGACATTCAAACTATTAACCTGTCGATCCATTGATGTTCCTTTCCTGACTGAATTCTGTCCCTCTGTCATGGAGATTGTCACTTACTACAATCTGGGTTTTCTTCTTTCCTTGGAACGGACTATAAATTACGACCTAGTCTCTGAATTCTACAACAACCTACAACAAGGTCCTCAAGGGGGTTTCGAGTTCACTACTCGTGTCAGGAAAATGAACCTTGATTTTTCATATGAGATTTTAGCCGAATACTTAGGTGGTCGACGATCACCTAACCTCTATTCGATTTATCCAGAGCTCCCTGATCCTCTGCTGGCCCCATTCGCAGATGTTACCCCCGATTCTATCTATCAGCACTTCTTTGGTCACCCTCGCCCTGCCGGGCTTGATGAGTTGGGTCCAGTTTTTCCTACTTTTGCAGCCCTCCGCCTTGCTCCAACTGACTATATCCTTTTCAAAATCATTACAAATTGCATCTTACCCATTACTTCAAAGCCTTTGGCCGAGATCCGACCCTATCACTGCCTTATGCTCTACGGCATGCATCTCCGGATGGACTTTGATATCATGGAGAGCATTTTTCAGTCTATCCTATCCTACCGTGAGCCTAGCCGTCGCACGATTTATATGCCCTTTGGTCATATCATCACTGATTGGCTTATGTCAGTTGGTGTTGATGTCACCAAGGGCAGGACCGTGCCCATGGTTAAGCAAGATTGTCGTTTGGGTCGGCGGGCTTTTGCGAAGTCTGGTATGATCATTCGTAAGCGAGATGGGGTGTTGGTGTGGAAGGATGGGCGAGGTCTCGGTTAGTTACCTGGCGGAGCACCACACTTTCAGGCGCCACCCGATGTTGCTGCTCCTCATAAGCCCCATGCTGCTGACGATTACTATGATGAGCCCGAGCCAGATTTGCGCTGGCAGATTTCAGAGCTCGAGTGACCATCCAGCAGGATCTTCATTTACGAGAGCTTCATCGAGAGGAGATCCGCTCGGAGTTCAGGGCATTCGATCGCCGATTGACCGGCGTAGAGTCTATTGTTTCTGGGGTCCAGGCATTACAGCAGACGTGGTACAGAGAGTGGCGCCGCCATACATTTCCAGGGGATGCTCCTTCGGGCAGCGCTGCACCGGGATCTACTGATGCCACGATGGATGACCTCATGCGCGATGATGACCCCCCCCCACTGACACTTGAGCTTGGATGTCTGCTGTCTTATCATGATCTGAGTATTTGACTGTGATGCTTTCGGGCTGTACGTCCTATGACTTACTTGTTGTGGTCTTGTGCCGCACGTATTTTGATGCATATGTCTTGCATCTTGGATGTTTTTATGACTTAGACCTTGATGCATGTGTTCTGCATCTTGCTACTTTTCTGATGTTTATGCTTTGACTTGTCTGACTTTGCTTCACATGGTTATCTACTCTTAGTATGTTTATTGTTGATGCCATATTGTTTATATGACTATGATCTGCATCTTTGATCTATTGCCATGTTCATGCTAGTAATGCCATGTTTACCTGATACATATAAATGTTATGGCATGCCTTGCGAGTTGATACTTCGTGTTCATATGATGCATGTGATTGCTATATCTTGCTCTATCTTTTTCACATGTATTTATATGATTATTCCACAAACTATCACATCTTTGTTGATTTGGTATACCCCTAGGGTTGAGGGGGAGTCTGTTTTAATCTTAACAGTCCCTCTTGCCCCTTTTCGGTGTTCGACAAAGGGGGAGAGTGTGGATTGGTTAAGTTTAGAATGATCATGTTGTAGGGGGAGGATCTGGATTCCCCTATGATTCTAAATTTGGAGAACTTGATTAAGAATCCCTAAACTTAAAATCGGGTTGTCAAACAACAAAAAGGGGGAGATTGTTGATGTAGTCTAGCCCTGATTGGTGTTTTGGTGTTGACAACCATTTTAGTTTAGGTTGATGATTATGATGATTATGATTAAGTCCTGATCGAGGATTAGGCATGATATGGAAGATTCTAGCCTGGAGGGCTAGGTGTTGGAAAAATCCTAACTTGGAGGGTTAGGTGTGAAAAATCCTAGCTTGGAGGGCTATGTGTTTGAAAAGTCCTAATTCGAAAGGGTTGGGTGAAAAGTCCTAGCTTGGAGGGCTAGGTGAAAAGTCCTAACTTGGAGGGTTAGGTGCAAATTCCCATCCTGGAGAATTAGGTGAAAAAGTCCTAGCTTGGAGGGTCAAGTGTCTAGCTTGGAGGGCTAGGTTGGATGAAGTTCTAACTCAGAAGGGTTGGGTGAAAAGTCCTAGCTTGGAGGGCTAGGTGAAAAGTCATAGCTTGGAGGGCTAGGTGAAAAGTCCTAACTTGGAGGGTTAGGTGCAAATTCCCAACTTGGAGAGTTAGATGGAAAAATCCTTGGCTTGGAGGGCTATGGTGGATGGAAACTTAGCTTGGAGGGCTAAGTTTGAGTCCCTGGATCGGTCTGGTGATCGATCAGGGATTCTGGCACGCTGCTCCTTCGTGGATTGGTCTGGTGACCGATCCAACGATGACTGATCGGTCGGCTGACCGATCAGGGAGCACACAGTGAGGTTGGGAACCTACTGTGCTGCTCCTGATCGATCTGGTGACCGATCAGGGAGTATGCGTTTCACCCATTGACTGGCTCCTGATCGGTCTGGTGACCGATAAGGGAGCGAGCAGTGAGGTTGAGTTCCCTTGCTGAACTGCTCCTGATCGGTCTGATGACCGATCAGGATCACTGTGCAGATCGTTCTGGTGAACGATCCAGCTTCGCGGGCTTTTCACTAAGATCGATCAGGACGGTTCCTGATCGGTTAGGTGATGACCTGATCGGACTGTTGACCGATCAGGTGACACCCTGATCGGTCAGTTGACCGATCAGAAGGCTTAGCCTGCGAAACTCAGAAATCGCCCGATATAAGGGTGGATCGGTCAGGTGAACGATCCACGACCTGGGATCGGTCTGGTGATCGGTCCAGGAGAATCTCAAAGAAATCGTGATTTCTGATTGAGTGTTGGGGATCGATCAGGACGGAGCCTGATCGGTCTGGAACCAGCCTGATCGGTCTGGTGACCGATCAGGAGGCTCTCTGATCGGTCCAGTGACCGATCACTTTAATTCAAATTGCACTGTCAAACGCTCTGATCGCGTCTGAACATCTGATATTTGCTGCCACTTACCTCTGATATTTGATTCACTGTGTGATATACTGCTCTAACAGTCTGATTAAGCTGCAGGTGACAGGAGAGGATTCAAACACTCAAGGAGAAGTCAAAGAGGGCTTTCCTTGGAGCAGGTTTGTCCATTTCTCAACTCCGGGTGCAACGGCTGGAGCTGCAGGACTGAAGCCGCTGACTGAAGCTTGGCTGAGGGAGCTCAGGAAGTTCAGTAAGGGTTCAGTGTAGCTGGCGTTGGCAGTGAGGCAGCTGGAGGCTGCTGGAGATGAGGTCACTTGATGCTTAGTGGAGAAACAAAAGGAACGGAAGACACGAAGCAGAGGAGAAGAGTTCGAAAGTTTACAGCTTGTGTTTTTGAGTTCCTGTGCCTTGAGTTCTCCACATCAAGCTTGCTGTGTTCTTGAAGTTTCCATCATTCTGAGCAAGCGATCGAGAAGAAATCATCCTTTACTTGAGCCTTGAAGGAGGGAACAAGGAGCTTGGAGTCCAACAGTGGGAAGACACGAAGAAGGGTTCTTGCGTGAGATCGCCACTGGGTGGAGCTCAGGGAAGCTTGCTGTGTTCTTGGCCTTGCTGAGTGCTTGAGTAAGATCCTTCTTGTTGTTTCATTGAGCTTAAACATTTATCTATGATTGAAACGCTGTGGAGAGGTTTCTCCACCGAGAAGGAGGTTGCTTTATATCCGGTGATCACCGGGGCTTGATCTGCCGACGATCAAGAGATCGCCCACCTTAAGGGCACGCCAAGGAGTAGGGGCAAGTTATCCCCGAACCTTGTAAACCCTCCTGTTAGCGATCTTGGTAGCTGTCATTGTTAGCTTTCATCTCTGTTTTTAGTTTACTGCACTGCTTTGTTTTTTCCTTTGCTTCTTCCGTTGTGTTACTGATAATCTAAGTGCAGAAAACTTGCTAAGTTCTCAAAGAGAAAGTGTTGGCTATATTCACCCCCCCCCTCTCTCTAGCCATCTCGTTTCCAACAAAGGTTATAAAGGAGGTTATCCCTAGTGTTGACCTTGAGAAGATAAACATGATTAAGACTTCTAAGAAGCCTAGAAAAGTCATTAAGAAAATATCTAAAGAAGTTATTCCTAGTAAATACCTAGTGCACCCAAAGACCTCCAATAGGTATTGAGTTCCTAAGAGTGTGATCTTTTCACACTAAATGGGTATAGGGTATGCCAACCCAAATTTGAAGGGTAGTTAACCCAACTATGGTGAAGTTAGTATTTTAGAGCATTTTTAAGGTTTTGTGACATCTTGAAAATGAAAAGTTGATTTTTATCCTTAACAAGTTTATTTTGTGCCAATATATAAAAATTTTGAGGTATAAAGATAAATCAATTAGTAAAGTAGGATAGAATTCAAGAGTATGCCACATTGAGATTTTAGCACATTTTTCGAAAGTAGGATCGCCTATGTCAAGTCGTTAATTTGGCATAGTGATTAGTTAATAATACTTAGATGAAAATATAGGTATTTTCTTATAAGCTACAACTAACATGTTTGTGTGATGTATCACATGCTATGACATCATATCATATATCCATATTATCATGAAAAATGATTCATGTCATGTCATACTTTCATTATTCAAGATATGATAGATTTCTTATTGAAGTTATGCATTTGATGTACGACATACACATTAACATGCATATTGAATTCTTTGTAATTAAGGATAATATGACAGTAGTTGGCATTCTAGGTATGTAGGATGATCAAGTTTAAAATGTCTAGTTAAAGATGCATGATCTCTTAATTTAGGAAAAAACCAATTTATGTTGACCAATCATATGAAAAGCTAATGTGCAAGTCATGTGCAATTAGCCGAGAGATCATGGTTGGAAATTGATTTTGAAAATAATTTTAAATTTTTTTTAGAAAACCTTGGTGAAGTTTATTTGTTGATAGGAATCATCATTAATCAATTAGATACAAAGTTAGAGTGAAACATTGAAGTTTCAAATGGTTTTCAATTTTATTTTATTCTTTGAAAATAAGATATATTTTTATAGAAACTATTTTTCGCTTAATAATATTTGACATAAGTAATATCTAACATAAAATTTCATGATTTTTCAAAAATCATAAAATTACTTATGAATTTTTGAAATTTGGTTTGAAATTGAGTTGAAATTTCAAACACACCAACCGATTGGCCACTGTGACCAATAGATTGGTAGATGCAACAATCGATTGTTGGCCAACATTAATTGATCTACTCAAGAAAAAATCGATTGGTAATTGATACCAATCAATTGGTAGATACAGATTTTGATTGAAATGAGTTTCTTTCAGTTTGTTAAGCCGCATTTAGGTAATTCAACTATTCTTAACCCTCTAAAATACTTGGATGAGTATTTAAGGGTAATTTTTTTGATAAAAATGAGAAAGGGATGGTTAAAAGAGAATAATATGGAATTGAGATCGAGGTTTAGATTCAAAATAGAATTTGTAGCCTCATAACTTAGATTTTGAGACTTTCTAAAGGGTTAGGAACTTCAAATCATTGTTGGTGCAATTGTTGATAATGATGTATGTTTTAAGGGGGATGTCTATCTTAAAGGCATGATTTGGGTAAGAAAAGAGAAATTTTGAAAGATAATGATTGAATGTTCAAGGTTGAGCATTAGAAACAATGGAAGGTAGAGAACCACTATTGGGATGTTGGAAGGTTAAAATGAACGAAATTTGGAAGAAATATTTTATGTGTACTAAAGGGGGAGAATGTAGGATTTAAGTTAAGAAACCTTCACTCATGCTTTGGCATGAGAAGAGGAAGTTGGGCTAATGAGTATCCTAACTTAAACATATTAGTCAAATATCAAAAAGGAGGAGATTATTAGTGCAATCTATCTTATATCAAGGTTGAGGAGGTTGACCAAGCTGAGGTTGACTCGAGTTTAGATTTCAATGTTTAATCAATATGTGAGTGAAAAACCAAGTAGGTTAAGATTGATTGGATACTTGACGATGTCAAAAGTCTAATGAGAAGTTGATAAGAGAAAAATCCAAGTGGGTTAAGGGGAATCAAACACTTGATGATCAAAATTTCAACCAGAAGTTGGCAAGAAGAAAGTTTAAGTGAATCAAGAAGAATCGAATACTTAGTGATTGAAGGTCCAACGAAAAGTTGACATGAGGAAAGTCCAAGTGGTCAAGGAGGATTAGACACTTAGTGATCGAAAGTACAACGAAAAATTGGCAAGAGTAAAAATCCAAGTGTTTCAAAAGTTGACTGGACACTTGGTGAGGGACTCCTGATAGGTCATAATTGATTGGATATTGGATAATAGAAAGTTTCAACAGGTCACGGATGACTAGATGTTGGGCAAAGAAAATCCTGGTAGGTTGAGGTCAACCGAATACTAAGCAAGACGTGAATTCAGCATTAAAAAGGATGAATTTAGGGTTATCAATCGATTGGCGAGAGGTGACAATCAATTAGTAAACCCTAACCCTAGATTCAGGATTTAGGGTTGGGCAATCGATTTGTGCAATCAATTGATCCAAAGCAATCAATTGAGGTAATCAATTGATAACTTATTTAGGAAGCACAGAAATAATTGATTGGTGCAATCAATTGATTGTTGCAATTGATTGCTTGATTGAAATCTAAAAATAGAATGATGTAGAATCGATTGGCATCTAATGATCGATTGGTATGGCTCATCAATCGATTGGTCGGGTACGTAGAAAAGAGTCGTTTTGTAGGTTTAAACAATCAGATCTGAAATGAAAATTGATTGGGGGTAAGATCAATCGATTATGAGGCATATTTCAGCCCAAAAGTAACCCTAGAAAAGGGGGTCTCATATAAATTTGAAGCCACCAGTTCTTAGGGGTTTTGGAGGAAAGTATTGCTATATTCCAAACCAACCAGATACATATTCTAGCAACAGGAGATCAAACAAATCAAGATTTTGATTGTAGAGTCTTTTTCAATTTCATTTGTCTTTGAATTTTCATTTCTTGTTATTTTTGTGTAATCAAGCTTGTAAAAGGTTTCTCGGTCTCCTAAAATCTTTGAGAAGGTCAGAGGAAGTTCATAGTGGAAGTGATCGCTGGGAGTGAACTTTTGGATTAGTCATATTAAAGAAACAGGTACCAAATAAAATCTAGTTGCAGTGCATGTGACATCCAAATTAATTGAAATTTTCGCTATACATTCAACTGTGAGTACACAACACTATCACACAGATCCTACCCGTGGCAAATTTTGCCATGGGTTCTAGAATTCGAGGGAAATTTTTATCACGAATTATTTTTTTGTCATAAAATTGTGTTACAAATTTATGAACTTTTATTTTTATTTTTATTTTATTATTTTATTATTATTATTTGACGACCAAGCCGAAAATTAGTCAGCTACAAAAATTAGTCAGCTACAACGCCAAGAAGTTTCTTACATTAGACATTAGAGAACTTATTGAAAACCTAACGAAAAGCCTAAGGCAAAACTCTTTATCCCTCGTATACGAACAAATGAAGATGAGAGAGAGAGAGATGAAAGAGAGAATATGACAATTGATGATTAATTGTTGAAATCTTAGTTTATTGATCTTATTGAATAGTTAGTTCTATTGAGCAGTACAAACAACATCAATTTAATATTGATGATGATTGGATAGTTAGTTGTTGATGAAGTTAGATATGCAGGATATAGGTAAAAATGGTCTAAATATGCCATTGAACATATATTTGCCCAATAATTACAGATTTATCGTAAAATTCGTTGGGCAAAAAATATCCCGTTTATGACAAATTTTACAACAAAAATAAATTCATCACAACTTTTGTGGCAATTTTGCAACTAATTCTTTTGGCCATAAAATTTGCCAAGAAATGTGATTTTGTGGAAAATTTTGTGACGTAAATAATTTTCGTCACAGATTTGTAACGAATGATATTTTCATCATAAATTTTGCAATGAAATCATTTTTCATCATAGATTTGCTACGAAAATCTTTTGCATCGCAGATTTACGAAGAATAACATTTTCGTGAAAAATTTTCCATTAATTATTTTTGTGACAAAATTTGCCATGAATTTTTTTTGTGCGAAAATTGCGACGATTATTTTTTTGCTGCCAAATTTTCGACGAAAAGGTCTTTTGTCACAAAATTTGCCACAAAATTTTATTCTTCGTTAATTTTGCTCCAAAATTCATTTTCTTTGAAAAAATTGTTTTAATTTTATAGTGAATTTTGCGACAAAATATTATTTGTTGCAAATTTTGCTACAGATTTCTATTTTTTCATCGCAAAATTTTCCAATGGCATATTTGCGATGAAAAAAAAATTGTTACAAAATTAGTCATAAAGTTTTTTTCCAATGAATTTTTCTAAAATATTTATCACAAATGAAGGGTTTTTTATAGTGTACAACTTATTTTTGGAGATGATGGTGAGTTTGAAATGAGATCTTGTGGCATTGTGTAACATTAATAGTCGTGTTCGAGTTGATCACCCCTCCGATTAGTCGGTTTGAAAAATTGAATATCCTATACTAACTAAAAAAATATTCATGTTGAAAATAGTAGTTTGAAATTAGAAAAATTAACTACTGAAAGTAATGCAACTAGTGGTGCAATGCAGTTGGTATTAGGGTTTTCGGATTTTGAAGGAGAGAAATAATAGAAAGGACCTAATACGAAGATTATTTGAGGACACAACTTGAGAAGTGATAGACTATTAAGTGGAAGATCAATAGTCAAGTGATAGAGCTTTAGGGCATGATTGAGTTGGCTAGTATATGATAATATTATTTCAATGAGCATGGATCAAATTTTAATAAAAATCATGTATAATACTTTTTCACGTGCTGGTCAACTATAGTTTCTTGATTTCCTTTTTTATAGATAACTGTGAGATCAATGATACGGAGTGCTTGGGATCGGTTTTTGATTTTTTGCTACAATAGTTAAGTGTTTGGCTATAAAACTAAACCCATTTCGAGAATTAAAAATGTTTGAGATAATTTGACATAAACGATTAAGAGTAAAAGAGTATATAAAGACAACTATTGTAAGAAACCAGTGCCTAATTTGAAAAATAAAAATAAAAAATACAAAGAATGATGTATAATTTAAGATTTTGTGAAACATAAATATGAATGTGTGGTTCAATAAATTGCCGGTTCATTCATTAATTCACAAATGAATTAATTGTGGTAGTGACTGCATAACTGCGACCAAACTTTGATGCATTCTTGCCATTTGCTGGGTTCTTTTTTGTCACAAATCTAGTTGCCTCAAATGAATTAGTTTTGGAATAACTTAATTCACAAAGCATTTTTTAAGAGAGAAAAACATGAAAAAATTGTTTAAAAGATCTTATCTTTAAAGTCCTGTTCTTTACTGGAACGACCTATGATAATATTTATTTATTAGAGATGGTCCAATATTATTTATCATTGATTAGATATATAAATTAATAATGAGAAATATTTTATCTTGGTATAACTATTTTTTATATAAAAAATTATGTGCCTATTAAGATATTTAACACTCTTTAAAAATTAATTCCACGATATATTAAAGTAATCATTCATATGAATACTGTCAACCCGTGGGAGCAAAGTCATGTTCTTCATGCAACTTATGAAGTCGAGATAATTAAGCAATACTAAAATCAGAATAATTCTTAATCACATTTGTTATACATTATTTATCTAGAGGTGTCAGTATCTATCAAGATTGAATATAGTTGAACTTTAAAAAGTTTTTTATTCAATTTACACGTCCTTTTATTCGATGAAAATAAAAGTCGTAAAGGTTCTAAAGATAGTCCGTCTTTTGTTAATGATGTTATCTTTCTTCATGCAGTTGTAAAGAAAGCCTGAACCTTTCGGCTGTCGCATTAAATCAGCTACAGAACAGCTGGAGCATCTTCTCTGATCCTTCCGCCAAATGCTTTAAATAAACATTTAGCTATATTACATTTTCTCCAAATTATCGCGATAGATTTATAAAATTGAATAAGAATTAAATTTTGATAAATCTGAGAAATTACTGATGATTAATTTTAATTTCTTAATTTACCTCATTCAATAATATGAGTTAGTCATGAGAAATCATGAGCACGACGAATTTTATCTTTTATAAAATTGAGTAGCTGTTAATTTAGTCTTAGAGTTTGATAGAGTTGGTCATCATATGTGATCGTGTCGAAAAGTGAGATAGAATTCTAAGAATGAAGTGATACTGGGAATTACTTTAGCTAGCGGCCTTCCTACCAAAAAAAAATGACTGTCAGTAACTTACCAGGAGAATTCCCTGATAAGACCCTCCGACGATCAAGTCAATAGTTAGTACCCGATGGAGAAGATGAAACTGAACGAAGAACTATAGCTAAAATGTATTACGCATATCTATGAGTAAAGGGAAGAGAGCCTTATATAGCCGAGGGAGCCGACAGTCTCGGTCCTAGTTCTGCCACATTTTGTCTTATGTGGGGACAAAATTAGGGGTCGCTATCAACTCGGCGACCGACGCTGCGCCATCCTGATATATGTAGGGGGCGCCGTGGTATAGGTTGCTAGAGCTTGTCATGAAGGTACTGTGTCAGTGGGATATCCGTGATTCATACATGAGTAGTCTCGGGCCTAAGCCGACCTACGCCGACTCTGGTATCATATTTATCAGTATGGTGTTAGGTGGTAGGTACTACCTCGGATGGCGACAACTCCCGAGTTGGGACGCACCTCGGGAGGCACCAAAAGGGTGCGTTGATCGACTACTTTGAGGGAAACCTAGCTATACAGCTAATGACATACCGATCGGAGCATTTATGTCACGCCGAGTCATGGGATACTCGGATCTAGCTCGGTAAACTCGTCCCTCGGAAAACAAAATTATAACATAAGGAGCGTGCCGAGCGGCTTACCTTAAGTCGAGCAGTGGATGTTTCCGGGTGGGATTAGTTCAAACTATACTCGATTAGCCATCTAGTCGGGCAATCCGACTCGAGTGGAACTCGAGCCCATGGCCCTGGTCTGCCACGTTGGGTAGTCGGAGCTTCCGTGGCCATGACCTATCCTTATGAGGTGCCAAGCTGGCCGACCAAACTACACATAAGTTAAGTTGGGATCAATATAAATAAAACAAAGATAAATTCTTAACGAAATCAAAAGAAATATCCTTCTGTATCATCTACTATATCATGATTTATTTGATTTTTAATTTATTTTTTTTATAAATAATTTTTAAAAAATAATTAACGAAGTTTTTTCAATCTTGGGTGATCGATCCGGCCTCACGAAAAATTTTCACTAGCCGTTAGGGGTAAATCAGGGTTCGTACTCTATTTGGAAGAAAAAATCCTACAAAATATGTCGTAACCAGAGATCAAACCGCAGATGCCCGGGATGATAACTAGTCGCTCTTCCGCTTTATCATAGTCCTGAGAGCACACATGTTGGACTAACTAGTAGACGAACCTGAGATGACCGATCCGACCTCACGGAAGTTTAGTAGACGAACCTGAGATAACCGATCCGACCTCACGGAAGTTTCTTACCGCTCACCAGGGTAAATCAGGAAGCGTTCACGGTGGACAGCCTAGAAACCCAGCGTCCCAGGGTTCATGTCCCATTTGGAAAAAAAATCTTATAAAATACGTCATAATTGAGGATCAAATCATAGAGGCTTGGGATACGGACTAGTCTCCTACAAAATTATTATTTTTATAAATAATTTTGAGATCGATAGCATGGATGCTCAAAGTTGTTGAAGATGCTTTGAGCATCCATACAAATTCATACATCAAATTAAAACACCAAATATGATATAAAATTTATACCATCAATTAAAACACCAAATTAATATTTAATATTTAATATTTAATATAAATGATGATTTTATATCATATTTGATGTCGAAGATGTTTTTTATTTAATATTTGTTTAAAAAATGATGATTTTTTTTCAATTGATTTCTTTTAGTTTTTTATTAAATAGATTTCATATTAGTGGATTTTAAATTTTATAAAAATTTAATTATATATATATATATGATAAATATAAAAGAGATATGAGAAATATATATAATGAAAATAGTGGAATTTATAAAAAAAATTATTGAAGAATTTTTTTTACAGTAAAACTAGGCGGCCAGAATCAAGCCACCTAGAATATATCTTTATAAATAAATAAAAAAATAAATATGAAAAAATATAATTTTGTATGTAAAAGAATATAATTGGGATTAAATACTTTTAATAATCATATTAAAATTTATAAAAAAATTATAATAGATTTATATATTTTTATAAGTTAAAAAATTAATTTAATAAAAATAAAGAATAAAGAATACAATTTAATATGAAAATAAATATAAAATGATATAATTTAATAGGAAAATAAATAAGAAAGATTAAATTAGAAAAAAATATTAAATTAAAATTTTTAATTTTTTAAATTTTTTCTGACTAGTTAGATTTTGACTATTTAGTATATTTTTTTTTAATAGTAAAGAGATATGTAAGATTTATTACTTGTAATTCGGTGCGAATTCGATAACAAAAGTGTTCTCGATTAAATTTAATCGTTGCGGCTGTCCTAAGCAATTTGACTCGTTAATTTGTTGGCCCTTGTAAAGTTAATGTGGTCCTCGATCTATGATCATTAATGCCTTTCTTCAATGCTAGCAAAACCAACATGTCAGATTAATAATATTTACGTTTATTAAATATTTATAATATTAAAACTTTTAATAATTATTTTATCGAATTTATAATATACAATTGTATATTTCCATACCTATTATATCAATTTAATTTAAAAATAAATTTAAAATTTCATTACTATTCTTAAATTATAAATCTTAATTTTCAGGATTTTTTATTTAAATTTTAAATTTTATAAAATTTTAATAAATTATGAGATGTCCTAAGGAAAAAAATAAAAAATACCCAAAGGAAATTGACAAAATCTGTTCGTAGTGAAAATTGTCAGAATCAAGAAAGCTTCGTAATATTGGATTTTCTGAGTTGGGTGAACTGGACGCGGCAGGTCATGAGATCCTACAGTGCTTCGGTTTCTTTGTTTTGGGCGATGGGCCGGAGCTGGTTCGTGTTCGAGTTTATTGTCCAAAAAAAAAAAAAAATCGATTAAAACAATCAAAATATCTATCAACGAAATGCCAATGTAATTTGTTTTTGTCTTTCCCAGCATAAACTTTTCAGGTGAATTTACAGTATTCACAAGCCATCGACGTGTTCCGTTTAGTTTTCTGTACTTATACAGCTTCAATGGTTGTTTCCCTTACAAGTCCCCAATACCAATTTTGTGTTCATCCATACAAATCATAAAGAAAAAGAAAAAGAGGGGAAAAAAACAAAGATTGAATTTTGCATGAAAAAGTAGAAAATTTTTGGAAGTTTTAGTTCTTCAACGAGGGATACTCCTTGTCTACTTGGTTTGGCGTGGTGCCGGCGACGGTGTCTTCCTTCTTGCTGCCGTTCCTCATCTTGATCAACCCGTAGAGCTTCTTGAACTCCTTCCCGAACCCTATGGCGCCTCCGTTGGTGGAGTCGCTGCCCGAGTCGTCCGCCCGCCTCCACGTGCCGCCGTCGCTCAGCCTCAGGCTGGCAGTGCTGAAACGCACGGCGGCGGTAGAGGGCGGTGCGTGTTGTTGGAGCGCGTTGATGACCAATTTAAGCGCTCGGCTGGGCGAGGCGCGGTTGGTGATCATGATCTCGCCGACCTCGGCGGGGCTGATCCTGGCGCCGCTCTGGAACACCTCCTCCACCTGCGGGTACAGCTTGTGGTCTTTGAGGCCGAGGTAGCTGCTCGCCAGCGTCTTGAAGGCCGTGAAGTCGCAGAGAGGGAAATGGATGTGGACGTCGAGGCGCCCCGGCCGCAGCACCGCCGGTTCCACTCCTTCCATCCCTCCCGCCTCAGAGTTCATGGTGAACACCATCACTCGCTCCTCGCCGCAGCAGGAGAAGACGCCGTCCATGAAGTTTAGAATCCGGGTGAGCCGCGACTCGCCCTCCTCGCCCACGCCGTTCCCCTTGAGGTGGAGGTCGAGGTCCTCCACCAGGATCACCGATCGGGGGGTCGTGCTCAGGAGTAGCGCCTTCAGGTCGGCGCCATCGGCGGAGACGCGGGAAAGGTCGACGTCGTAGATGTCGTAGCAGAGGAGCTTGGCCATGGCGGCGACGAAGGTGGACTTGCCGGTGCCGGGGGGACCGTAAAGGAGGTAGCTTCGGCGCCAAACCCGGCCGAGGCGGTGGTAATAAGCACGGCCCTTGAGGAAGGACTCCAGGTCAGCGCGTACACGCGACTTGAGGTCCGCGTCCATGGCCACCGTCTCGATGGTCGCCGGGTGGATGAAGGCCGTGGACCGCCACCGCGGGCCTTCGCCGAACAAGGTATACAGACGAACATCCCTCCGGCGCAGTTCGAGGTCGTCGGCGACGGACTCGACATGCTGGAGGTATGGGCGCAGTATGCGGGTGCGGTCCTGGCGGCGGAGCCGCAGGACGAGGCGCGAAGCGCCGTCGCCGGAGACGTTCGTCCAGAACACGCGGGCGCCGAGGAAAGAGTCAACAGCGGAGTGGCCGGAGCCTAGCAAGAGGAAGAAGTCGTTGGGCTTGCGGCCGGAGGAGAAGAGCATGGCGGAGTCAGAGTCTTCGAGAGAGGGGAGGGCGGCGAGGTAGGCGGCGGCCCTGCAGTAGAGCGGGTTGTCCTCATCCCCGCTTTCGGTGCGCTGCGGGATCTCAAAGCTCTGATAGGCCTGGGTGTGGTCCTCCACCCAGCGCCACCACCGGCGCGACCAGAAGACCAGCGACGTAAAGGAGAGAAGAAGGCGCACGAAGAGGAGTCCTCCCACCGCCGCCGCAAGCAGCGATGTGGGACTATTCACCTCCATATCTCCCTCCTCCGCCTCCGCCTCCGCCTCAACCCACAGGACAAGAACGAATTCAGCTTTCAGCAGCAGCAAAATCTACGAAAAGATGAGGAGGAGAACAACACGCAATCGGATGAGAAAGAAGAGAAAAATATAAAAACAGAGGAGAGGGGACTGGAGAGGCGTTTTTAATTCAAAGAAAAGTCGAGATTTATTTATTTATTTATTTATTCAAAGAAATCAGTCGGAGTTTCCAGTTCATGCCTGGATGGAGCCACAGCTCAGTGGGGATCCAATCGAGCTGTGTAGTAAAGGAAAATAATAAACAATAAATGGAAATAATAATAATAATAATAATCATAATAAATATTTGTTTTAAGAACCATTCGATTCAAGTTCAATGGCAAATTAGTGTTATTATGGTTTGGGCTTTGGAGTAGATTTCTATTTAAATCTACAAATCTATCCAGATGTAAAGTTGATCTTTGTGCCCATTGCCTAATTATTTGATTGCGTTTGCCAAAAGATTCATATTTCCATTTTCGGGATTATTAATTTTCTTTTAGTTCTTTTTTCTTTTCGAATTAAGGTCATGTTTGGGATTATTATTTTTATTTCAAGATTGATCTTTTCAAGATTGATTATTATTTTTCGGGATTAATATAATTTATATTAAAAAACTAATTAAAATGTTCTAACCTAGATTATAAGATAAATAATATGTAATCTGAATTACATTATAAATTCAATTATATTACAAATTAGATTACAAACATTCCAAACAAATTCAATTATATTACAAATTGGATTACTTTGCGTCTATTGCTTAATTTGAATTATATTATAAATTCAATTACATTTTAAAAAAAACTAATTAAAGTATTATCAATTTTTTTTCTTTGACGTCATTTCTAAATATAAATTATAATAAAGTCATCTTGAGTATGATCAATCTTTTCTCGGTGGGTGCTCAATGAGTAAGAAAGTTGCCATAACGAGTAAGAAAATTAATATTTTTTTAGTTGGCATAATGTTTTTAGTTTTTCTAACCTATTAATTTTGAGAATGATCATCCGAAAAGCGTTCATAGACGAAAAATCTCTTACAATATACTGTTGAAACTCAAACATTGGCTCTGTTTCCTTCGAGGTGTGGATCAAGGTGGGAAAGGAATCCCTAGGGAACAATAATCTTTCGAATGAAGGAAGAGAAGAGAGAAGAGAAAGAAGGGGGAGAGAAACGAATCCTACGGAAAGCCTAGGTAAAGGACGAATAAAAACTATGAAAAGAAGGTTAAAAAACGAAGTGAGGCGCCGGAGTGGATTAATTGGACATGCGGCAGAGACGGCGAAGCCCTTTGAGCACGCCGGTTCCTTGGGCGTCTTCGTCCTCGTCGGTGCCATGAGGTGAAAGGCAGGCCACCTCGCGAGCCACAGGGAGGAAGAAGCGGCAGCGGCCGACGACTGTTGCTCGCTAAGCTAGTGCTCGTCTTCGCCTCTAATTTCAAAGCAAGAAACCAAAGAGGACAAAGACGAGGAAAGATCCCCCAAATCTTCTAATTCCTCCTTCTGAATGTCAGTCCTATTAGGCTAATATCAGGTACCTGTCTTTTGGCCTTTCCGCTGTGTTCTCCCCGTCTTCCTCTCCATTTCAAGCCCTGTAGAAATTACTTGTCCGCCTCATAGAAATTACTTTTGCTCTCCGTTGGTGTCTTCCGCAGCAGTCTCACAAAATTTTGAAGAACTTTAATGTGAAGACGATTTCTTTTGTTTGTATCGGTGAAGTTGCGATCGAGACAAGCACTTCTTGGTTCTTGGCTGGCGAGCATGATGGAGGACGATGATGATGAAGGAGAGTTACAGCCGGCGACGCGGTAGCAGGGCTGTGGAGACGCCCTCAATCGCCTTACTTGGTTCTTGGCTGACAAGCATGATGGAGATGAGGCAGTGGAAGAGATTGGCATTCCGCCCGATTTTGGGTGGATGAAAAACAACTCAAAACATGGTCCGCCGATGGATTTTCGAATCATTCCATCCATTATTTTTAACTAGTAAACAGTGGAAAAGAAGTATAATGCATCTTTCCTTGCTAAGTAAACTAGAGAAATTTTTTCAGCAGATAATTTTCCTTTCCTTTCTACATCCATCCTCCCATGTAAACAGAGCATCACTTCATTATCCATTGCAAGGACCATCCTAGGGGGCTAATTTATTTATTTATTATAATCTTTACTTTGTTTATTACGAAGTCAATATTTTCTAACATCTAAGCATAATCATTGTCCTCAGATTTCTCACATTCGTTGGGACTTATTGCACTCTTCCCACGTTCCCCAACTGGGATTAAATAGTCTCCGCGGGATAGATCAATCATTATTACATGAATATTACCATCATAAATTTGAGAGTCAAAATTTGACAAAATTAATATGTCCGTCTTTCCTATATACTAGCCACAACATTCGGACTAGTAGCCTCTATGATTTACCTCATTCGTATTAGTCATGGGATGGATTGGCGGGAGTGCTGAGGGCGAACGAATCGCCTTTTCCCACCAAATGAGATCAAGTGTAACGCCCGCCCTTATATCTACTCTCGGGGCGGGGTTACGTACAATCAATCATATAATAATATTTTTTTTTCTATCTTCTAGCATAAAATTAAAACAAACAATGCAAGGACTAAGTACTGAGCATGCTTGTTTAAAACTATCAAGTGATATGCATACTAGAACGTCATTTGAACTATCTTAATAAAGAGTTATTCTATACATGATAGGTTCACATATTATTTTAACTCATAACATAATCAAACCTAATCAAGTATAAGAGTAATTACTAACATTCATCATCAAAGAGACATTAACAAAAGCATAATAAAGTAGATATAGAAATCTTTCTTTCCCGAGCCACCACCCCACACATCTTCAGCCTCCTGCCTCTTCCTTTAGTTTAAGTGTTCCTTACCCTTATCTGCAGCATAAGACAACACATAAACTAGCAAACACAAATGCTTAGTAAGGATCTTGTCCTACTCGCAAAACTCATACGAAAGAATACAACATGTACACATAATAAATCATAAGCATGAGTTCATCAAAGCATACTAAACATCCAAGTTTCTAAGCATGCAGTATCAAGTACCTTAAACATACTCTTCACATATAATAATTGTTTTCAATGAATGTTTTCAAAACAATTCCATAATGGTATTACTTAAAAATACATCCATATCATATTGGGCCCGGTTGTGTACCACATATCGCACGTTACCTATTGCGCGTTCCCTAATGAATTGGGGTAGCGAGCCACCAATTAATTAGAGCAGGACTCTTCCGTCCTACCGGAGCCATGACCTTACGTTAACATGCACCCCGGATTTGTTTAACGACCCCCTTCTGAGTCGGGTACACAACTTACAAAGTAAAATACTTATCATGCTTTTACATATATGCTAAGGAGTACTCCATCCACTCTTAAGGGACACACCACTCTTCAAGGGTGCTCATGATCCCGTAGGGACACACCACACAACATAAGGGGTGCTCTTGATCCCATACTTAGTGAAGTATCCTTTCAAGCACTTTATTATACATATCACATGCAATTCATAAAGGGTGCCCCATGGGCTATATAAACATGCTTATACATACATCACATTTCAAACACTTACACATACTTATATATGACAAAATTGGCCACATCAATCATATTCATATCATAACTTGCTCCATGCTTTAATTTAACTCTTCCTAACCCTAAACCTAGGGTTTGTCCGAAAAACAAGGGTAGGGTAGCTTAGATTGTTTTGACATCAAATATCTCATACAAGCATCACATATATATATATATATCATGTATCATACTAAGCATAGCATACATCATGGAGTAATCAACCTTCACAACCCTAATGCTCATGCCTTGGCCGAATATCCCATGCTAGGAAACATTAAGATTTTCAATCAAGCATTTCATTGAGACATCTCATGCATATACATATCATGTTGGGGCAATCGGCCCTGAGATGATCTGGAGGATCATGATATTTTGATGTGTGGGCAAAATGGTTAAGTTAGGATTTGTGTTGTTCTCACATATGTACATAAGTGTGCAGGTGTACAGGTATATGTGGACTTGGGTGACGTCTTCAGGTGAAGGATGACATGGAGGTAAGCTGGAGGCTTACGTGCACATCCGAGGGACCATGGATAGCAGAGATGATGAGCCGAGGGACGCGGACTTCGAGGCGTACGTGAAGGGTGGCATGGAGGCAAGCTGGAGGCTTGCGTGCGCATCTGAGGGACGAGGGCCAAAGATGAAGAAGGCGTGAAGGCAACAGTCAAGACTGCTGGTGAAGAGTCAACTGAGTTGTAAGGGTCTGAGTATGTGTGTATACTCAGGGGATAAGCCGGGAGGGTTTGAGTGCGGAGAGACTTGTACTCGGGAGAGAAACCCTAGGCTTAGGTCTCGGACCAGTCGACTGGCCTTGGGGCAGTCGACTGGTGCCAACTGGAACAGCTGGCCAGAATTTGAACGTTATGCTGTAACGGTCGAATCTGAGTGGGACCAGTTGATTGTCATTTGGGCAGTCGACTGGTAGCGGCTGTTTCAGATTCGAGCCCTATTTAAAGGGGCTCGTTTTCTCCTATTGTTTCTTGACGAATCTTGCTTGGCTAAGGCAAGATAGTAGTCTACTTTGTTCTCTAAGTGTCCTTGGTGTTGTGGCGAGGTTTCTCCACCCACAAGGAGCGACGAGTTCTAGCCGGAGGTTATCCGGGGTTTGATCCGCCGAAGGATTGTTGGATTAGTCACCCGGCCGGGGTGGATACCAACTAAATCTGGTATTGTTAGCATTGTTATTTTCTTTACATGTTATTTCCGCTGCGCTAACATCTGTGTAGAGTTAAACGATCCGAAAAAGTGCATTCACCCCCCCTCTGCACGCCACATCGATCCTTCAGTTGGTATCAGAGCGAGGTTCGCTCTTCATCGGACTAACCGCCGAGGCAGCACTTGCTAGAGGGAAAAGAGTCATGAAAGACAAATTTGGTGACGATATCAACTCACCACCATCATACGAGCAAGAGAATTTTGACTATTGGAAAGATAGAATGAAGAATTGGCTCGGGATGGATTGGGAGTGTAGAATGGCCGTTGAAGACCCATTCGAAATTCCCAAGGACAAGCATGGCAAAAAGCTTCGCCCTAGATATTGGACAAGAGAACAACAAGAACAAGCTAGGGCCAATGAGAAGGTAATAAATATCTTGATTAATATATTGCCTAACCATGTTTTGGATAATGTAGGGAAATATTCAAATGCATGCGAATTGTGGAATAAGTTGGAAGAACTTCATAAGAATCCTTCACAAGCTCGAGTAGTCGAAATATTTAAAGAAGCAAGTACAATAATCCAAGAGGATCAAAATGAGAAATTGCCCGCGTCATCAAGTGAGGAACCATGTACTTCATCAAGAGAAGAAGAGGAAGAATTATCATCAAGGGTTGAGTGGAAGGAGAGACCTTCATCCTCACAAGAGCAAGAGACAACTTTCACCTCCACCAAAGCTAAGTCAAAAGAGCATATTGTATGCTTTGGTTGCAACAAAAGGGGGCACTACAAGGATAAGTGCCCACTAGGTAAAAGGGAGGTAATTTCTAAGCCCAAGTCCATTCAAATTAAATCTAATGTGGGTTGTAGGAATGAGGAAATACAAAACAAAAGCAAAAGAATTCGGTGTTTCACATGCGGGGAACTCGGGCACTATCATACAAAATGCCCAAGAAGTGGAGAGCTCAAAAAGATGGAGCACCTTAGGAAATGGGAAAAAGGAGAAAGAAAGAGGAGCATTCATCAAGGGGGAGCACCTAAGGTAAGGAAGGTACCCTCTAATCCAATTCATGTTTCAAGCTTTTCAACGAATGCTCAAAATGCATGTTTGGATGATAGAATCAACAATTGTGTGCCCATGCGTGTTTATGCTTTTAAATATCTTGATAGGAATAGAAACAATTTTGTATGCCAAAACGCCAAAAACTCTGTGATGCATGATAAATCTAGGGTTCCTAGGGCTAAGGACCAAAAGACAAATCCTAAGAGAAAGGAAAAGATGCTTAGAAAAATAGATAGATCTAGAAATGATAATATTAGATCTAGTGATCCTAAGATCAAGGAGTTAGAAAAGGAAAATCAAATGTTGAGAGCAAAACTTGATAAGTTAGAACAAAACCTTGGTAGAATCGTTCAAGGGCCCGCAAAATTAAAGATGATACCAAAGGACCAAAATCTTAGAAATGGTAGACTGGGTCTAGGACACCATCCTAAGAGGGCTAGGGTTGATGAAATGTCATATTCAAGGATGCCCTACAACTATGGTAGAGAAAAAGTCATGAATAGCAACGAAAAGCCATTTAAAGGAAGGGAAAAGAAATTGACCAAGAAAAAGGTCTATAGGATTAAGAGAGTGATAAAGGAAAGTCAAGAAGCACCAGAAGAGCATCGGTGTGATCTTGCCATTGTAGAAGAGCTACCTAAGGAGATAATTAGGGCTAGGAGCTCAAGGAAGAGCTCTGGAAGCCAAAATAGGGTCCATGGCCAATGGATTTCAGGTGGTTTCCTCCTAGAAGGTTAAAAAGGGGTATAGGGTGTGCCAAGAGGTTTAAAAGGCTAAGGGTAGTCTTAATCCTAGAGAGTTGGCACACTTAAGGAGGATTATCAAGAAAAAGGTGAAATTAGGATTTTAAATAAGACAAATTAAGTTTAATGCCTAAATACCATATAATTTGATGCTATGAATGGACTATGAATGATTATGGGAAGTAGTATCGAGGTGAGGCCCAAAATAGGACTTTTGGGAAGAGGTTTATGATAGTTTCTTATGAAACTCGAAGTTTGTATCAATATTGGGATTCGGAAAAGTTTTGATTAGAATTATATTTTTCCCAAGTAGATATAGGATCCACAAATCTTCTCACAAAATTTCAGAATTTTTGAAAATTTGTGGAATTACTAGTGCATTTCTGAAATTCGGGCTGAAAACCTGAAAATCAGAACATCAGAGGCCAGTCGACTGGCCGGAAGCCAGTTGACTGGTAAAACCCACAGAATGTAATTACGGAGTGAACCAGTCAACTGCCTCAGTGGCAGTCGACTGGCTCGCGGGTTTTATAA
The DNA here is from genome assembly GCA_024364735.1 of Boesenbergia rotunda. Taxonomy (NCBI): domain Eukaryota; kingdom Viridiplantae; phylum Streptophyta; class Magnoliopsida; order Zingiberales; family Zingiberaceae; genus Boesenbergia; species Boesenbergia rotunda. The sequence goes on from JAGFNQ010001626.1 coordinate 79,402, forward strand.
AAAGGGAGGGCGCGCCGGGAAAGCAAATCTAGGGTTTTTGACTCATCTCTCCCGGCGATCCTCACCTCCCTTCAACTTCTCTTGTGTCCCAAGCCCCTCCAAAGCTCTAAAACTCGTCCCTAAGGTCCTCTCTAACTTCGATCTACTTCTAGGGTTAGTGGAAAACCTCTCTTCAAGTCAACACACGCGATTCTCAAGAATCACAATGCAAAGAGCAAAGAGGTATAGCGTTTAAAGTTCATTTCTCCATTTAGACTTTGCATTAACACTAATATGGTTTTTGTGTGTGTGTTCTTTGATGTTTTCTCTTTTTGGGGGGGGGTGTCTTGGTATGCATGCATATGTTTAGTAAATTAGGGCCGTTTCTAAGAGATCTAGAGGTGAGGGCTCATCACGGCCAGGCCCCCAAGGTCCAGATGACTCTAGATTTAGAAGCATAGAGTGCAAAAAGCGGTTTGAGCAAAATGAATTTGTCCAACTACCATGTCGATACCTCAATAAAGCATACTTTGAGGAGAAGGGACCGTATATTATTGAAATGATCACTCATTTCGGCATAGAGCAACTTGTCTACTGCCAACATGATGTAAATCTTGACCTGTGCAAAGAGTTCTATGCGAATCTGACTTGTCTTGACTTAGATAATCGGGTTTATGAGTCAAGGGTAGCGGGTGTCACCATTCCGTTCACACCCATGGTCTTAGCCAGCTTTCTAGAGTGTCGGGCCTCAAACAATGTCAATACCTACTTTCCGAACATTGTTGAACCACTTGATTTCCCGGGCGTCACCATTGATCAGATTCATGTTCACTATTTCAGGAGACACAGACATGAATCTGAACGTACTTTTGACGCGAAACCCATGAGTCCATCCAGTCATGTGCTCTACAAGATTGTGGTAGAATGTCTCCTACCCATCGTCACTAAGGGGAGGGCAAGGATTAGGTTGTCTCACTTAGTGATGATGTATGCACTTGAGCGACGACTGGATATAGATGTGTCCTTGCATGTGTTTGCCTCCATTTGTCACCTGTCCCAGAGCGTAAATGGAAAGATTTATATGCCTTTTTGTCATATGTTGACTGAGTTCTTCCAACTGCGCTTTGGCATTCGAGTCACTAGTGGTCAGGTGCGCCACCTGTCAAAAGACTATGATCAGATTGGCACTCGCCAATTGTCTTTAGCAGGCATTGAGTCTAGACAGGGGGTTTTCATGTGGAGGGAGCGCCAGGAGGCAGCTGATGCAGGTGAGGAGCCCGCCGAGCCTATCACACGAGCAGAGTTTACCCGCCTCCAGACGGATGTTCATACTATTCAGGAGGGCTTCCAGAGTCTTCAGCAGGACCAGGCAGCTACTCAGAGAGAGGTACATGGTCTGACAGAGTTTTGCCAGGGGTTTATGGCCAGGCAGGATACCATGTACGAGATGCTGCAGCGATGGGATTTATCATATCAGGGTCCTCCTGCTCCTCCACCTCCTCCTCCAGATGGTGATGATCACATGTATTTCTGATCATCGGACGCAGTATTTGAGAGTCTTTCGGTGTTGAGAGTATTCTGTATTGTTATGATATTATACCTCTCAAACACTCCCCTTTATGTATTTGGATGACTTCCGGCCTTTTGGCCCTAGCTACTATCGTACTGGTTATTTGTTGACAAATCGTATGACTTTATATATTCTGTCTTTCACATTATGGTTATCTTCTTAAGATCTTATATTACCTTGATAATGTCTTTGATAGGTACTATGGTGATGTTTACTTGTTGATTTTTGACTCCATGAATTATACACTTTCATTATGCCACTTCTATTAAGATTGTGTTTGTGTGGACTGTTAAATGCTTGTATGTTGCTTAAATATCTTGGTCGCCCTTATGTATATATGTGTGCTCATGATGTGATCCAAAATCATGTACTCTATATCATCTAATATGGTTTGATTGAAAATCAAAAGGATACCATGTTTAGGAGGTATGATCATTTGTTGACAAAATAAAGGCATCTCATGTTTATGTGTCTAGAGTTATGAGAAGGAGGAGTGAGGGACTAGTTTTGAATATCAAATGGAGATGCTAGAAAATGACAAGTATAGGAATCCATCATTAGACCTCTAGATTGATACAAAGTTGGCATTCCTTGAGACTTTTTGAGTTTGTACCAAAAGTCAAGCACGGTTGATAATTTTCATGAACCAAATTTTTCTAGGGTAGGGAATACCTTAGCAATCGTGCTTGCAAAGTTTCATATTTTTCCAGATTTTCTGGAATTTTTTATTCATTTCTGAATTTCGTCTGAAATTTTGAAATCTGTCGTATCAGTCGACTGCCCTGGGGGCAGTCGACTGATAATATGGGCAGAATGGGGTTATGTAATTTCTGAAGGAGTTTTTAGAAATCTGGTTAAGTTCTACTTGGCACCTAGGGTGGGGTTGCCTGGGGCAATCTTTTGATGGTGTCAAAGGGGGAGAATTTGAGTATTAAGTTAGGTTTGGGTTGAAACTTAACTTAAGTTTGGTTGTGACTTTAGAGTTAAGTTGGGAGAACTTAATTCTAACTTGGGATTAGCAATAAGGGTTGAAATATGGGAGAAAGCATAGGTTAAGGGGGAGGTTACCTCTTGTATGTTATGCTTTAATTTCAATTGCTTTTGCTATTATTACTGCTATATGTTTACCTAACTTAACATATTGCCACACATCAAAAAGGGGGAGATTGTTGGTGCAATCGGCCCTGAGATGATCTGGAGGATCATGATATTTTGATGTGTGGGCAAAATGGTTAAGTTAGGATTTGTGTTGTTCTCACATATGTACATGAGTGTGCAGGTGTACAGGTATATGTGGACTTGGGTGACGTCTTCAGGTGAAGGATGGTATGGAGGTAAGCTGGAGGCTTACGTGCGCATCCGAGGGACCATGGATAGCAGAGATGATGAGCCGAGGGACGCGGACTTCGAGGCGTACGTGAAGGGTGACATGGAGGCAAGCTGGAGGCTTGCGTGCGCATCTGAGGGACGAGGGCCAAAGATGAAGAAGGAGTGAAGGCAACAGTCAAGACTGCTGGTGAAGAGTCAACTGAGTTGTAAGGGTCTGAGTATGTGTGTATACTCAGGGGATAAGCCGGGAGGGTTTGAGTGCGGAGAGACTTGTACTCGGGAGAGAAACCCTAGGCTTAGGTCTCGGACCAGTCGACTGGCCTTGGGGCAATCGACTGGTGCCAACTGGAACAGCTGGCCAGAATTTGAACGTTATGCTGTAACGGTCGAATCTGAGTGGGACCAGTTGACTGCCATTTGGGCAGTCGACTGGTAGCGGCTGTTTCATATTCGAGCTCTATTTAAAGGGGCTCGTTTTCTCCTATTGTGACTTGACGAATCTTGCTTGGCTAAGTCAAGATAGTAGTCTACTTTGTTCTCTAAGTGTCCTTGGTGTTGTGGCGAGGTTTCTCCACCCACAAGGAGCGACGAGTTCTAGCCGGAGGTTATCCGGGGTTTGATCCGCCGAAGGATTGTTGGATTAGTCACCCGGCCGGGGTGGATACCAACTAAATCTGGTATTGTTAGCATTGTTATTTTCTTTACATGTTATTTCCGCTGCGCTAACATCTGTGTAGAGTTAAACGATCCGAAAAAGTGCATTCACCCCCCCTCTGCACGCCACATCGATCCTTCATATCATGCAACATATTAAGCCAAGAATACATCCTAGGACAATCATGCACCCTAAACCCTAATTCTCCTAGGGTTGGCCGAATGTCAAGGTAGGGAAACTAGTGTTCTTGAACTTAGGTTTCATACAAACATTTACACAAACACTTTGTCTACACTACTAAACATGGATACATCATAGAAAATCATACAACCCTAAACCCTCTTTGCTTCATGTTTTGGCCGAAACCTTATAGTGTGTTCAACCCTAATTTTTGTCACCACTATTAGTGATATGAGAGAAGTGTCCTATGGCAATCGCCTTATGATTGTAAAACATTTATATTAATAAATGATAATTCACTATTTGAGTATACATGCTTGTGTATTTGATTGGGATCTTAAACTCATCTACTGAATGTCCGCCATACAGTTCACAGCATAAGAGAATTTGTGATGGGATCACAACTAGTGATTATCTCTAAATGTGCAAATGTGAAGTGTTGGAAATATCCCTAGTCGATGAATTGATAAATACGGACATTATCAATTCTGTTGAGACTAGCATGGGTTATTCTCTATTCAGCTAATTCTCACTGGCTAGTGACATTGGGATGTCCGGAGATAAACATGGATGCTAGTTAAGGGAACTAGTTCATTGGAGTGACTAGCTGTAAGACTTCATATGGGAATCTACATGTAGATATGTCAATGAAGATCTTACTGCGGCTTAAGTGCGATGTTCCTTTGACTTGCGGTGTTCAAGTCATCTTGGTCATGGAGACTTATACTTTGACATCTTAAGCAAGCATCTCCAAGGAGGTGTGGACCCAGGATGATCGGGTGTAAGCCGAAGTGCCCGAAGATGTTTGAACAACCTACAAAGGATTCACCACTCCTTGCGAGGAGATGTATACTCAGGCCTATCGTCGGATTGTTACTCAAAGCCTCTGGCCAGAGCATATCATGATTAGAGTGAGAGTCTCTAAAATACATGAGAGTAATTAGAAATCCAAAGGACGAGTAAGACATTACTTGGGCTAGGTGTGACGTAGTCAGCCTAGTGGGGACTGACACCATTGACCGTGTCCTGAACCAAGTGGGTATAAGGTGGTGAAGGGAATGGGGCACGATTCATTAGAGCTGCTGAAGGGTTTCAGAATAATTTCTTCTGAGGTCAAACCGTTGATCTTTCGATTAATTGGGGATCATGATGTACTACTAGGTGCCACTCATGATCGTTCTATAATTAGTTAATTATAGACGGCCAACATAAATCGAAAGCCTATTTAGTCACACGCACTACGAGTAATCCGAGGGATTTAAAACGAGTTAAAAATTGGATTTTCCGATCAAGAGAAATAAGTCGAATCTGAGTTAGTCAGAGGCGCGATGGAAGCTAAAAATGGCTAAGTCTTTTGAAGGCTTTTTGGGCGAATTAAATGAGTTTAATTCGCGGCGGTCCGGGTTGGTTTGGCCGGCCAAAGAGGGTGCCAAACCCCCCTTTGGTGGCCGGCCAATAAAGAGGAGAAAACCAATTAATTTTGGTTTAATTAATAAGATAAATCCAGCGCGATTTATTTTATAAATTATGGATAAATAAATTTGTATAAAGAAATTTATATAAAGAAATTTATAGAAATTTATTCTTTTATGGAAGATTAAAATAATCCATGAATTGAGTTTATTTTAATTTTATAAAATCAATTATGAATTGATTTTTCCATAATAAGAAAGTTTATAAATTTCTTATAAAATTTATTCTATAATTTAAAGAGAAGAAGAATTTATTTTATTATAAATTAGTTATAATAAAACTTGGTTTAAACGGAATAATTCATAAGAATTTATAGGATAAATTTCTTATGAAAATTAATTAGTTTTATTATAAAGTTAGTTATAATAAAATTCATAAGAGAATTTATAGGATAAATTTTCTTATGATAATTAATTTGTTTTATTATAAATTGGTTTATAATAAAGACTCGGTTTAAATGGAATAATTAATAAGAAGATTTATAAGTTAAATTTCTTATAACTAATTCCGTTAAATCCGTTAATTCGGTTTAGAGGGAGACTTAGCAAAGGAGTTGCTACTATATAAAGGAACCTAAGGCAAGCCCTTATTCCTAACAAATCAACTAATTAAGTTGTGAAGAGCTCTCCCTCTTTCTCTCTTCTCTTCTCCCCTCTCCTCCCTTAGGGCCGGCGCCCACTTGGAGATTTAGGGCCGGCGCCCACCTTCCTCCATCTAGGGCCGGCACAACCCTCTCCTCCCTTGAGGTGGCGTGAGCTAACAAGAAGAAGGAGAAGCCGAACAAGAAGAAGAAGAAGCGATAGCGACTCCTCT
>JAGFNQ010001626.1:88161-115636 GCA_024364735.1 Boesenbergia rotunda
ATTTCAATCCCGTAATTCATAATTTCTTCCCCTAAGGGTTATGACAAAGCTGACAAAGACATCAAAGCAGCACATGATTTTCTACTGAGAGCATCGGCTACCTTGTTGGCTTTTCCCGGATGGTACAGGATCTCACAGTCATAATCCTTGACCAATTCGAGCCATCTGCGCTGTCTCATATTCAGATCTTTCTGGGTGAAGAAATATCGCAGACTCTGGTGGTCTGTATAAACTTTACACTGAGTTCCATATAGATAGTGCCTCCATATTTTCAGTGCAAAGACCATCGTTGCTAACTCTAAGTCATGGGTAGGGTAGTTTCTTTCATGTTCCTTCAGTTGCCTAGAGGCGTAGGCAATTACCTTCCCATTTTGCATAAGCACAGCTCCGAGTCCAAGTTTGGATGCGTCGCTGTACATATCGAAACCCATATCGCTCTCTGGAAGAGTCAATATTGGAGCGCTAGTCAGCCTCCTTTTCAGTTCAGTAAAGCTCTTCTCACATTCCTCGGTCCATACATATTTCTTGTCTTTCTTTGTAAGAGCTGTCATAGGGGCTGCAATTCGAGAGAAGTTCTCTACGAATTTTCTGTAATAGCCTGCTAGCCCGAGGAAACTTTTGATTTCACTGGCATTCTTGGGTCTGGTCCAGTTACTCACAGCTTCAATTTTAATTGGGTCCACCATTACTCCTTCCTTGGAGATAACATGTCCCAAGAATGATACTTGATCGAGCCAGAACTCGCATTTGGAAAATTTAGCATATAGTTGTTCCTTTCGAAGAATCTGTAGTATTATACTCAGGTGCTCAGCATGTTCTTCGGGAGTTCTCGAATATATAAGGATATCGTCGATAAAGACGATGACAAATCTGTCGAGAAATGCCGAGAATACCCGATTCATTAAATCCATAAACATAGCTGGAGCATTGGTAACTCCAAATGGCATAACTACGAACTCATAATGTCCGTACCTGGTTCGGAAAGCCGTCTTTGGTATAATCTCCTTTTTCACCCTAACTTGGTGATAACCAGATCTCAGGTCAATCTTAGAGAAAACCGTGGCTCCTTTCAGTTGATTGAACAGGTCATCTATCCTGGGTAGAGGGTACCTGTTCTTGATAGTCACGTTGTTCAACGCCCGATAGTCGATACACATTCGCATCGACCCATTCTTCTTTTTCACGAACAGTACAGGGGCTCCCCAGGGAGAATGACTAGGGCGGATGAGTCCCTTGTCAAGTAGCTCCTGTAACTGTCCCTGTAATTCTTTTAATTCCGTCGGCGCCATACGGTACGGTGCTTTGGAAATGGGATTAGTACCAGGAATCAATTCAATTGCAAATTCTATATCCCTTTCAGGTGCTAACCCTGGTATAATTATACACGTAATTATATACTTATCGTGATTATGGGTAACCCAACTCATATTATGCTTCACCCAAATACTCATTCTTATTTGTCACATGATTAATATAGGGTAATCAGATCTATCACCAATATTTATTTTATTCCATCTTATAATTCTACATACAAAACTAGTCCAACTCAGTGAGCAAGATGGGCTGCCGTTATGCCCAACATAAAGAATAGCATAGCGATGACTACTACCTCCTCGCTCATCTCCCTTTTGCCCGCCTCAGGATCCTCTACTGTTCCCATCGGGTCATCCTCTTCAATCTCGAGAATCTCCTCGTCCGCTTCAAGGTCTTCCTCGAACATCTCCAGCATCTCTGGATCCTCCTCGAAGGGCTCGGGATCCTCCTCGAAGGGCTCGGGATCCTCCTCGAAGGGCTCAGGATCCTCCTCGAACGGCTCGAGATCCTCCTCGAAGGGCTCAGGATCCTCCTCGAACGGCTCGGGATCCTCCTCAAAGGGCTCGGGGTCCTCCTCGGATGGCTCGGGATCCTCCTCCGAGTCTCCCAGATCTTCTGGGAACTCATGGCGGAGGAGCTGCCTACACAACTCCGTATATGGGATACAGCATTTGTGCTGTCCCCAGATCTGATGCGCAACCTCTCTTGCCCGGTTGGGCAATGAACAAAGTAAAGCTCCGATCCTATGATCGTCCGTGACTGGAAACCCTTCCCGCTCCAGTTTCCAGAAGAGCCGATCCAAAAACCCTATGTTGCCTTGAATTCCCCGAGTCGGCCAATACTCGACTTCCTCTATCTGCTCCAGCAGCTCGCGGCACCTCTCAGTGTAGTCCTCATACAACATCTGAAATTGAAAAGAAAATGACATGGTTAGTACTAAACCATTCCTTTTTCAATTCGCAAATATATACAGAGGAAAACACACACCCAATCGGTGTAGTAGTGATTACAATATGTAACCACCCTCTTACCCCAATTCTAAATTATTAATGAACGCATATATTTATATAATGGGAAGTATCGTTCATGTTCACATATCTTACAATTACTAGTCATTGTCTATCATACAGGTGATAAATAAATTAATGTGAGAATTAATACTACTTTCATTAGTTATGCAAGCATAAATCATCTTCATATAATCATTATGGTACATGAAATAAAGTATGTACATGAAATAAAGTAAAGCGAGGTTAGGATCTCTTACTTGGAAGCGGCAGGATGAAGCTTGATGTGTGTGTGGTGGAGGGGAAACTTGGCTCTGATACCAACCTGTAACGCCCGCCCTTATATCTACACTCGGGGCGGGGTTACATACAATCAATCATATAATAATATTTTTTTTCTATCTTCTAGCATAAAATTAAAACAAACAATGCAAGGACTAAGTACTGAGCATGCTTGTTTAAAACTATCAAGTGATATGCATACTAGAACGTCATTTGAACTATCTTAATAAAGAGTTATTCTATACATGATAGGTTCACATATTATTTTAACTCATAACATAATCAAACCTAATCAAGTATAAGAGTAATTACTAACATTCATCATCAAAGAGACATTAACAAAAGCATAATAAAGTAGATATAGAAATCTTTCTTTCCCGAGCCACCACCCCACACATCTTCAGCCTCCTGCCTCTTCCTTTAGTTTAAGTGTTCCTTACCCTTATCTGCAGCATAAGACAACACATAAACTAGTAAGCACAAATGCTTAGTAAGGATCCTGTCCTACTCGCAAAACCCATACGAAAGAATACAACATGTACACATAATAAATCATAAGCATGAGTTCATCAAAGCATACTAAACATCCAAGTTTCTAAGCATGCAGTATCAAGTACCTTAAACATACTCTTCACATATAATAAATGTTTTCAATGAATGTTTTCAAAACAATTCCATAATGGTATTACTTAAAAATACATCCATATCATATTGGGTCCGGTTGTGTACCACATATCGCACGTTACCTATTGCGCGTTCCCTAATGAATTGGGGTAGCGAGCTACCAATTAATTAGAGCAGGACCCTTCTGTCCTACCGGAGCCATGACCTTACGTTAACATGCACCCCGGATTTGTTTAACGACCCCCTTCCGAGTCGGGTACACAACTTACAAAGTAAAATACTTATCATGCTTTTACATATATGCTAAGGAGTACTCCATCCACTCTTAAGGGACACACCACTCTTCAAGGGTGCTCATGATCCCGTAGGGACACACCACACAACATAAGGGGTGCTCTTGATCCCATACTTAGTGGAGTATCCTTTCAAGCACTTTATTATACATATCACATGCAATTCATAAAGGGTGCCCCATGGGCTATATAAACATGCTTATACATACATCACATTTCAAACACTTACACATACTTATATATGACAAAATTGGCCACATCAATCATATTCATATCATAACCTGCTCCATGCTTTAATTTAACCCTTCCTAACCCTAAACCTAGGGGTTGGCCGAAAAACAAGGGTAGGGTAGCTTAGATTGTTTTGACATCAAATATCCCATACAAGCATCACATATATATATATATATATATATATATATATATATATATATATATATATATATATATATATATATATATATATATAATATATATATATATATATATATATATATATATATATATATATATCATGTATCATACTAAGCATAGCATACATCATGGAGTAATCAACCTTCACAACCCTAATGCTCATGCCTTGGCCGAATATCCCATGCTAGGAAACATTAAGATTTTCAATCAAGCATTTCATTGAGACATCTCATGCATATACATATCATGCAACATATTAAGCCAAGAATACATCCTAGGACAATCATGCACCCTAAACCCTAATTCTCCTAGGGTTGGCCGAAAGTCAAGGTAGGGAAACTAGGGTTCTTGAACTTAGGTTTCATACAAACATTTACACAAACACTTTGTCTACACTACTAAACATGGATACATCATAGAAAATCATACAACCCTAAACCCTCTTTGCTTCATGTTTTGGCCGAAACCTTATAGGGTGTTCAACCCTAATTTTTGTCACCACAACATGTAGGAAAACATCATATAAGTATACCATAAATTCCAAGGGATCTTCCCATGCAACAAGGAGTAACCAAGGCCTCCTCTTTGAGGTTGGCCGAAATCTACATAAGGGCAAAACCTTAGGGTTTTGTTCATAACATTTTAAAGGGAAACAACATACAAGTATACCCTAAATTCCAAGGGGTCTTCCTATGCAACAAGGAGTAACCAAGGCCTCCTCTTGGAGGTTGGCCGAAAGTCACACAAGGGGAGAAACCCCTAATTTCGAAAACAACAAGAAGAAAAATCATACAACAACTATTACACTGCAGGCGAGGGGATACTTATATCCTTTCGCTTGAATTTCCCTTAGGGTACCCTTGGTTGAAGTTAGAGTGAGAGTTTCCTTACTAGCACTTCACTAGAACCTTTGGCCCTTGTAGAGGGTAAGATCCTTGGATGGGATCTTCTTCCTTCCAAATTCCCTAGGGTTAGAACCCTAGGGTTTACTTTTCGAAAATGAGAAGGGAGAAGAAGATGAATTTCGGTGGGGAGAGTGAGGAAGATGAAGAGAGGAAGTTATTCCAGCTTCTCCTTCTCTTATTTATACTTTTCTCATGAAGAGACATGTCTCTTCACTTCCCTAGCTTTAACAAGCATGTTTCTTATTCTCTCAACAAGTAACATGGCTTGGTGTAATGGTTATGACATGATTAGTGCAACTAGGAGGTTCAAGGTTCAATCCTTGCTTCCTCCTTTCTATATTTTCTTTTTATTACATTTTGCACTAATCCATATCAAAGCCCATTAAACCAAGCCCATCATAACATTTCATAATAATAATGTTTCATGAATTCATAATATTTCATATGGGAAAATTTTGGGGTGTTACATCAAGCACCTCTCCTTACTTTATGCGAGATGGAATCTGATTTCTCTATTATATGTTCAGATTTTATGTGAAAAATTTTAAATGTTTTACAATAAAACACGTAGCAAAAGTGAAAATAATTTTTTAAAAAAGATTACGTGTATCCCAAAAAGACAAGACCATACTATTGATGCCCTGGATGATTTTGATGTGGTCAACCAAGTTAGGTTAGGTCTTGTTGTGGTTTTGATTCCTCTGTCTAAGTGTGCATGAACTTAGGAGCGGAGGAAGTCAAGCGTAAGATGCAGTAGACGAGAAGAATTGCATGGGGAAGTGAGCCATCGGACTTGGTGCATCCGAGGAACGCGAAATTTACGGATGAGTACACCGGTGGAGCGAGAAGGATGCACGCGATGTCAGAGGGACGAGAAACCGGGAGGAAGGACGCCCAAGAGGCAAAAGGCCGGAGTCGGGTTCAGGTGAGCCTAACTCCAGTTGGCCAGAATTCACCCAAACAAAGCATCTACCAAAAAGTTAACTTTGTTAACTTTGACCAAGTCAAAGTTTTGACTTGGACCATATTTGACCAAAATTATTAGAGAAGCATGGAGGCTTGACCAAAGACTTTGACCAAGCAACACCCTTGAACAGCTTGCATGCACAGAAACTTCTACCGTTTAAAAGATTAACCTTATATTTTAAATAGTAATGATAGGGACAGTGAATTTGGGACAGTGAATGACGTGGTAATTATTGTGTACATGTCCGATCCTCGATCGGACACTACCGGCGGCCTTCGGCCGTCGTTCCGAACCAAACTATATCCTGGGGGGCACGGTGAACCCGTCGGGGATCGCCACAATTGCAATCTCGCATCATTGATTGTTGATTTCGATAGGTTCACCGTTGCCGGCGATCCTGACGAGTTCACCGTCCTCCGAAGGTATAGTTTGATTCAGGACGATAATCAGAGGCCATCGGTGGTGTCCGATCGGTGATCGGACGTGTACATCTTAATTGCACGTTATTCACTGTCCCATTCACTGTCCCAAATTCACTATCCCAATCATTACTCTATTTTAAAACGATAAACTTTATAAAAGATAAATTTTATCTTTTAATCAAGGGTTAAGGATTAAATTTATCTACATTCAATTAAAGGATAATTACTATCCTTTAATCGGATAGAAGCTTCTACCGTTTAAAAGATTAACCTTATCTTTTAAAACGATAATCTTTATAAAAGATAAAATTTATCTTTTAATCAATGGTTAAGGATTAAATTTATCTATGATCAATGATAATGATTAATTTCCTTAGCCAATAAATAGGCTTAGAAGTTAAAGAGATTTTCAACAGATTGATTATTATTCTTCTAGCTTTTGTCTTGTACTACAAAGTTTGTAAACGACTTCTTCGTCAGAAGGAGATTTTCATAGTGAGCTTTAACTGTCTTGGATTAGCAACCACCTAGGTTGCAACCAAGTAATTTCTGTGTCTTAGCCTTTCTACTAGTTGAGTTAGTTTATGCTTATCTTATTTAATTGTAGCAATTAATCTGGAATCTTTGTGAGATGCACAAAAGATTTATTTTTTACTTTATAGCGGCAATTCACCCCCTCTCTTGCCGTCCCACCTCGACCCGACAAGTGGTATCAGAGCCAGGACGTCGCATAAGGACTAACCTCCAACTACAACAAAATCTGAAAAATTGTTGGACTAGTGATCTACCCGTTTAAGTTTAAGGGGGAGCTCGCAACATTGAAAAAAAAATGAAGGTATTTTTTACTACTGATTACGAATTATTACTAATAATGAAAAATGATTTTTTAGCTCCAAAAGATAATGAAGGAAAAATCAGGGAACATCACTCCTGGAATAAAAAGGAACAAACAGACGCGATAGCAAATGGAAAGGCAGAATTCTATCTACTGATTGTCCTCCCCGAACAAGATGTCAATCGAATCGGGAAGTATAACTTAGCAAAGGAACTTTAGGAAAAGTTCCTGGAATTGCACGAAGGCACCTCAGAGGCAGAACTGGCACAACGAGACACCCTACGAAGCTAACTTACCAACCTCCGAATGGAAGGCGGTCAATCAATTGCCCAACTGCACGCCAAGATAAAAGTGCTAATCACGAACCTTGAGAACCTCAGTGAAAAAGGTTCAAATCGCGACACTCAACGGTACGTGCTGAATGCTTTCCCGAGAACCCCAGATTGAACCTCAGTAATCAACGCATATTTTATTTCAAAAGACCTTGAGGTAAGTATTCTAGAACAACTATTTTTGGTTTAGGAACTTCACGAATCTCAGTGTGTAGGGAAGAGTAGGAAAATGGACAACATCGCTCTGAACGCGAGGAGAAACCAGATCGAGGATGAGTCATCAACGAACAATGAAAATACGACGGAGATGGTAAAAAGCCTTAAAAGTTTTTTTAAAAAGGACTAATAAATTTTCTAAGTTTCAGGGTAAAAGGCAATCTCCAAAGAAGCATATAGTCCGATGCTATAACTGCAAAGCGGAAGGTCATCTAAATGATTAGTGTCCCAAACTCAAGAACCAGCTAAAGAAGAAGAAGGCATTGAAAGCCACCTTGGACGAAACCTCGTTTGATGGATCGGAAGCTAAAGAATACGCTGGATTTGCGCTGATGGCATGCCATCAAGAGTATAGCACTGAGGAAGGGGGAGCTACACTTGAAGAAGCAGTGACGAAGGGGGAGTCCCTCTTTTCGAAAGCGACCCGGTAAGTGAGATATGTTTTCTCCCTCACGATCACTTATACTTCGGTATAAAAGCAATGCTTAAAGCTAATCTTAAATTAGAAAAAGAAAATCAAAAATTAAAAAATGAAATTGACTAATGCATGTTCTTCTGATGGTTCAGATAAACTGAAAAATGATGATGTTAATTTGTGAAATTTAGTTGAAAAATAGAATTTGATATTGCATGTTTACACCAGAAGAAAAATAGTTATCCTGATAATCTGAACTGGTATATTAAAAATCATAGGGACCAACTTTGAAAAATGTCCAAGAACTATATACCTATAAAATTTTTAATTAACTTCGTAGATAGGAACTTATTTTGGGTTCTTAAGTCTTTACTAGATTAATTTTTACTCAGTATATGTTTTAGTGCTAATAGTTTTTTGTTGTTTTTTTTAATATATTTTTTTCACTCTTTATTATTAACTTTCTTTGAAAAATGAATAGCAGTCAAATTTTAAATTGATAAAATCATGTTCATATTTTTCCTAAATACATGAATACTTTCTTTACTCACTGTGAATTTTGATATTTTTTCAATTATTTTATAAATTTTCATAATTTTCTGTTCGAAATTCAAATTTTAAAATTTAAAAATAGATAAAAAATTTATTTTCCTAGATCTGATTTTTTCGAATATAGATATGATCAGTAGACCTTAGTAAAATTTTACTCAAATTTTTTGAAGTGTTTTTGAATTTTAAATATTTATTCATAAAATTTTTTTACTTTATCAGTATTTGATTTATTTTCGGACATAGATAACGTTTTTTTAAGTAAAATGTTTTTGTATACAATCTTAAAACTCTATTTCCCAATTATACAAAACTTTTTAGATTTTTCTAACATGTTTTCAATTTTTTATGATTTTTTATTGAAATTTAATTTATTTTAATATTAAATTTAGATAGAACATTATTTTCATCAAATCCAATTTTCCTATATTTACTCATCATCGGTTGACTTTAATAATTTTCTCCAATTTTTAATGTAATTTTAAATTTTAAAAATTTAATCTTCAAAATTTTAATCTATGACTATTTACACTTGCGCAAAAGTTTTCAATTTTTTTTAAAGATTTTTTTAAAAACAAAAAAAAATAAAAAAAAGAATGCTTAGAAATTATTTCATTCATATTTTCTATCTTTTTTCCTTTCCCTAATTTTTGTTGTGCCCCATTGTTTGCTGTGATCAAAGTGGAGAATAGTTTAAGTTCAGGGGGAGATTGTAGTTTTTATTTGCAAATATTTCTTTTATGCTTAATTATTAGTTATTGTAATTTCTTTTAGTTTAACCCTAACTGAACTTGGGTTGATGCACATCAAAAAGGGGGAGATTGTTGGTACCCCAGTTAGTTTTGATGTGATCAACCATGTTAGGTTAGGTCCTGTTATGGATTTGATCCCTCTGTTTAAGTGTGCAAGAGCTCAGGAGCGGAGGAAGTCGAGCATAAGATGCAATGGACAAGAAGGATTGCACGGGGAAGTGAGCCATCGGGCTTGGTGCATCCCAGGGATGCGGAAGCTGCGGATGAGTACACCGGTGGAGCGAGAAGGAGGTGCGCGATGTCTGAGGGATGAGAAGCCAGGAGGAAGGATGCTTGAGGGGCGAAAAGACGGAGTCGGGTTCGGGTGAGCCTAACTCTAGTTGGACAGAAATCATCCAAACAAAGCGTCTACCAAAAAGCCAACTTTATTGACTTTGACCAAGTCAAAGTTTTGACTTAGATCATATTTGACCAAAATTGTTGGAGAAACTTGGAGACTTGACCAAAGACTTTAACCAAGCAACACATGTGGACAACTTGCATGCACAGAAGCTTCTATCGTTTTAAAATATAAGGTAAAAATTAACCTTATATTTTAAAATGATAATCTTTATAAAAGATAAAATTTATCTTTTAATCAACGGTTAAGGATTAAATTTATTTATATTCAATTAAAGGATAATTACTATCCTTTAATCGGACAGAAGCTTCTACAATTTAAAAGATTAACCTTATCTTTTAAAATGATAAGCTTTATAAAAAAGATAAAATTTATCTTTTAATCAACGGTTAAGGATTAAATTTATCTATGATCAACGGTAATGATTAGTTTAGGCTTAGAAGTTAAAGAGATTTTCAACAGATTGATTGTAATTCTTCTAGCTTCTGTCTTGTGCTACAGAGTTTGTAAAAGGCTTCTCCGTCAGTGAGCTTCAATCGTCTTGGATTAGCAACCACCTACGTTGCAACCAAGTAATTTTTGTGTCTTAACCTTTCTATTAGTTGAGTTAGTTTATGCTTATCTTATTTAATTGTAGCAACTAATCTGGAATCATTGTGAGCCACACAAAAGATTTATTTTTTACTTTACAGCAGCAATTCACCCCCTCTTGTCGGTCCACCTCGACCCGACACATACATGTGGAAGATATACTCATAGATCAAAATAAGTTTTCAAGTAATACATTTCTTATGACATTTAAAGGAAAATGCATCAACTAGCAAGCCTTATAAAACTTATCTCTATTGGTGTCTACACTGAGTTATCTTCAAGATGACTTTGTAAGTCATAAGTTGCCTCTCCATTTGGAACTAGCCAAATCAAGGAGACAACATAAGAGAAAAGAAGGGTTGACGACACTAAGTGGAACAGATGGCAACGGGAAGGGCTGGCCAACAATTTTGGCCGGCACAAAGGTGAAATCAGCCAACCTCTTGGATGTGTTAGGATGCATACTAAAAGTCTAGCTTTTGTATGTACATCTATATTTTGGAATAAGAATCACATGGTCATTGTTTGCATTTTATATTTGATATATATGCTATTGTCCTTTACTTTACATTGTAGATAACATGGTGTGTAGTGCGTGGCTCACAACCGAGATGGATTTGGACAAACTATTGGAATGGTTGTAGTGTAATTTGGTATTAGTCTATATTGACTATAGAATTACACTAGTATACTTTGTGTATATTGAGCAGGACCGACTTAGAGGTGATTCGATTTATACTGACTATATAATCGAATCAGACCTCGGATATTATGATGTACATACTCTTAATCCCGATATAATAACGGACACATATTCTTAATATTTATTTCTTTGATTTATCAATGGACTAGATTTATTTGTTAAGTCAATAGGCCCGGTAAATTGGGAAATAATATTATTTACATGGTGTGTCATTGATTATAGAAGGAAACCGTGTCCTAATGCGTTAGGATGATGATGTCCCCTTGAGGAGCTCATAAAGTTCATCATGTAAATCCTGCAGGTGGACTTGGTCCGACATGATGATAAGGATGAGTGATACTACTCATGGAGTTAGATATTAATTAATTAAATTAACAGTAATTTAATTAATTAATGGACATTTGAGATCTTAAACACGGGGAGATTATGTACACATAATATGGTGGAGCCCATATTTAATTATGGGGTTGGTGCGGTAGTTTAATGATAACCCCGTAGTGAACCGGGTTATCATTAATGGATCAGGCTTAGGATTCCATTAGGAGACCGAATCCAACTCCTCCTCATGGTCCTTATTGTAACCTATATATACCTCATAGAGCCATCATGAAACAATAACCTAATCCTTGGTTCTCTCTCTCCTTCTCTCACCTAGGGTTTGTTCTGGCTACACCTTGGGCTGGGCGGCAACACAAGGAGAGGAAAACACCTTCTTCTCTTCTCTTCTCTTCATTGTTGCATGCGACTAGGTCAAGAAAGGAGAAGAGAAATCTTTTCTCTATTCCTTGTGGGCGTGCGCAAGCTACAAAGAGGAAGACGAAGGCAGATGCCACCTTGAAGGTGGAAGTTTGGCCGGCGGCAAGAAGAAGAAGAAGGAGGAGTAGTAACCAGTGGCAATCTTCTTCATCCTTGGAGGTTTGCTGCTTCCTCATCTTTGGAGGTTCTCGGTGGAAGCAAGCAAGGAGTTTTTCTTTCCCCTTGGTGATCAGCGCAAACAAGAAGGAGACTCCTCTCCTCTAGGGGTTCGGCGCAAGCTTGGGGAAGGAAGAAGGTGGTTTTGGTGGCTTCGTTTTTTGGAAGATCATCGCCCACATGACGTCCAAAAACAGGATAGGAATACAGTAGAAGATCGCGAGGTAAAACAAAAGGTATAACTTTTGTTTTTATGCTTCTATTTAATTGTATTCATGTTTATATCATGGAGCCCGAAATCAAATATAAGAACCGGCGATCAAATCATCGTCTATTCCGTGGTTAATCGATTAGAAGAGTTAGATTGCTTGAACAAAAAGTTTGTTCAAGCGATCGCTCAATCGATTAGTACGATGATGAAAACGGTCTCTTGGGAAGTTTCTTTCCATCCGGATTTGTTTTAATTAATACAATTTTAATCCGGGAACATGGAGAGAAATCCCGATGCAATCGAAACCAACAATTGGTATCAGAACGAGATTTTCGGTTTTGTATGTTTTGGATTCGGTTACTTTCATGCATTTTTCATATATAATTTTATGCCGGATAATAGTAGGATGTTCATAGGCTAACTTTTTGGTTGCAGGCATAGAATCCAACTATTATGGCTAATGTGATTGTATGTGATTGTGTGTGTGTGATTGTAATAATTTATTTGAGTCCTCGGGGTTGACGAGGCTATTAATATTTAATTTTTGTAATTAAATACTGTTGGAAACGGATGGCTAGAGAGCGGGGGGTGAATATAGCCAATCTCTTTGACTTTAAACACTTGTGAGGTTTCTGCACTCAACTTATCAGTGTTGGTGCAAGTTGCATCAATGATGTTCTCCTTTAAGTGTTTTAATGTTTGACAATACACTTAAGTCAATGATACAATGAATAGACAAAGGGGAGCAAAAGTGAAGTAACCAAAGCTGAAGAAAAGTCTTAGTTAATCTAGGCATCGGAACCCTAAAGACCTAGCGAAGGGCTGTTAGGCACCTAGCGAAGGACTGCTAGGTATTGAAACCCTAAGACCTAACGAAGGGCTGTTAGGCACCTAGCGAAGGGCTGCTAGGTATCGTAACCCTAAAATCTAGCGAAGGGCTGCTAGGCACCTAGTGAAGGACTACTAGGCATAGAAGACCCAGCGAAGGGCTGCTAGGCACCTAGCAAAGGGCTGCTAGGCATAGAAGACCTAGCGAAGGATTGCCAGGCACCAGGCGAAGGACCTCTTGGTAACAAAGACCTAGCGAAGGGCTGCTAGGCACTTGGTGAAGGACTGCTAGGGAATGAAGACTTGGTCCGAGGGACTAAGCAACGTAGCTGAGCGATGACTAAGGACAGGAGTAGAGACGGGTCAGGGTTTGGGCGTCTCGAGGTCCGGAGGTATCGGAGGCTAAGCAAAAGTCCACCCGAAGGGCTGGGTGGCAACCGTCTCCTGAAAGGAGTAGGTGAAGGGCAAGTTCTCGGGATGGGAACTTGTGACGATTCGACCTAGGATTTCGTGCAAATCTGAAGTCTAAACCAAGTCCTTAAGGCTAACATTATATGTATCTATGCTTTGTGTTTGTGTATCTTGCAGGTATCAAGAACCGGAGACAAAGCAGGTAAACTAGGTAAAAAACATGGTTTGCAGGCTTTAAGGGGGGCGCCCCCAATAGTGGGGGCGCCCCCAGGCAAAGCTAAAACATGCAGTTAACGAAAGCAGGCAGAATAAGTGTCAACCGGGGCGCCCGGAGCGTTCGGGGCGCCCGGGTTCGAAGCTGTTTTGCTGTTTCGAGGTCAGAACACAGGATAAGCCTTCACAGGGGCCCCCGAAACATTTGGGGTGCCCTGGTCAATGATCTTATCACCTGCGGCGAGGTAGGCACAAGGATAAGGTTTGACTGAGTCTTCCAGGGCGCCCCCAACGTCCAGGGCGCCCCCAGGAGGCCTATATAGGGGGCTTCGACCCCTCTGCTTCAGACATAACTTTCAAGAACCATTCCAAGCATTCTGACCGACGGCAGCGCGATAGAAATGAGGCTCTACGACCGGGAGGCTCCAGGAGGAAGTGCGCGGCACTTCGGAGGTCCAGATCGGCCGAGTTTCAAACTTGTTCTATTCGGGTTGCTTTAATTATACTGCAATTAGTTTTCATTATCCTTTGATTGTAATATTGCACTGTAAGTCTGGTTTCTCCACCTCCGGAAAGTCCGGAAAGGAGACCAATAGTGGACGGGCGTTTCCGTGCATTGTCCTTGGATGTACTGACCCTGGGGTGTCGGGAACCAAGTAAAAATCCGCTGTGTACTTGTGTTCTTTTTGTTTTTATTTTCCGCTGCACTAACGATTTGAGTAGTTTTACGAACGAAGTTCTCGCGAAGATTTTCACGATCGATATTCACCCCCCCTCTATCAACGGCACCGGTCCTACAATTGGTATCAGAGCCGAGCCGCTCTTCACCGGACTAACCGCCGACGGAGCAAAGTCGCCAGGAGTTGAGGGGGAGCCCAGGGGTGAATCAGGTATATTTTATTTAAAATGTCCATTTGTAAATTCCATATTATTTGTTTCACGTGCAGGGAGAGAGGGCACTATAAAAATCAGTGTCCTACTCATAAGATTCGGTCTACATCACCGGTGGCGAAAGAGGCACCAGCGCCAGGAAACCGGAGGGACAAAAGTCACGTACAATGTTTCAAATGCAAGAAATACGGACATTACAAAAACAAGTGTCCGGAGAAGGTACACAAGATTTATGTTCCAAAAATTTTACAAGTACCTGCACTGCCATGTGATAAAGTAGTTAATTTTTCTGATAAAGTAGATTTACTACTTAGTAAAATTAACTTTTTGCATGTTAAATTACAAAACGTGAATATGACCAAAATATTAGAAATTAATTGTTTAATACAGAATATCAATTCAGAAATTAATAAAATTAACTCTGATAATTTACTTAATTCTGATAATTTATCTGATAAAATTAATTTTGATAATTTATCTAATTCTGATAATATATCTGATAAAATTAATTCTGATAATTTTAATTCAGACAAAATTAATCCTAAGGATAATTCGGAATTCAAATTTGAAAATCCTAAGGAAAATTCCGAATTCAAATTTGAAAATCCTAAGGATAAATCCGAATTCAAATTTGAATATCTTAAGGATAATTCAGAAATTAATTCTGAAAATCTCAAGATTAATTCAGAAATTAATTCTGAAAATCTCAAGATTAATTCAGAAATTAATTCTGAAAATCTTAAAGATAATCTAGAGATTAATGTTGAAAATATTGAAAAAATATCTGAGGATAATTTTAAAGATAAAATTCTCCTAGATAATAATTTAATTATAGATAATATTAAAGATTATTACAAAACCTTAATTAATGACCCATTTTACTCCACCTACTGTGAGGATATTGAAAGATCTAATCTTGAGGAGGACATAGAACTATCTAAGATAAAGGCCATAGTTAATAAAAATTACAAAAATTCAAATAAATCAAAATTATTAGAAAGACTTGAAAAGAAAGATAAAAATGAAGAAGAAATTTTTAAAATAATGAAAATGATGAATTTAAACCCACAATTATTAATTAATCATTATAATCTTAATTAAATCTTAATTAAATCCTAATTAAATCCAAATTAAATTAAATTCAAATAAAATTAAATTTAAATTAAATTCAAATCAAATTAAATTAAATTCAAATTAAATTAAATTAAATTCAAATTAAATTAAATTAAATTATATTCAAATTAAATTCAAATCTAATTAAATTAAATTCAAATTAAATTAAATTAAATTTGAATTAAATTAAATTCAAATTAAATTAAATTCAAATTAAATTAAATTCAAAGTAAAATAAATACAAATTAAATTAAATTTAAATTAAAATAAATTCAAATTAAATTCAAATCAAATTAAATTAAATTCAAATTAAATTTAAATTAAATTAAATTCAAATTAAATTAAATTCAAATTAAATTAAATTCAAATTAAATTAAATTCAAATTAAATTAAATTCAAAGTAAAATAAATACAAATTAAATTAAATTTAAATTAAAATAAATTCAAATTAAATTCAAATCAAATCAAATTAAATTAAATTCAAATTAAATTTAAATTAAATTAAATTCAAATTAAATTAAATTCAAATTAAATTAAATTTAAATTAAATTCAATTCAATTAAAATTTTAATTAAGTCAATTAAATCAATTTTATTCAAATAAAGCTAATCAATTCAATCTACTTCAAATAAATTCAACTTTAATTGATTCAAATCAAATCAATCTTAATTAATTAATTTTCAAATTAAATTCAAACTTCAATTAACTCAACTTCAAATCTTAAATAACTTAAACTCAAACTAAAATAAAATTTTATGTAAGTTGTAACAATTAGAATTTATAACATTAAATATGTCAAAGTGGGTTGGCATATTCGCGGGTTCACACGACATGTATCAAATCGGGAATTTGATATATATTTTTAGAAACTTAAATAAAATGCTTTGGACTTGTTTGACTCATGCATAATTGCCATGTCATGCATCTGCTACTTCTTTTTATATGACATGTCATTCATATTTAAATTTTATGCATATATTAGAACGGTCATAGGAAAAAGAATAATTGAAACTCGATCAACCTGGTATTGGGCGGCGGTGAGATGATAGTACGTTAGGGAAGCCAATTCTAATAAGATCAAGTATACTTGGTCTCTTTAGACTGGTGAAACTAGCCGAAGCTACTGATCCAAGACCCAAACTAGTTAGACCAGAATTTTTCAACAAGTAATTTTGAAAATGAAATTTCATTAAAAGGCTTTGTCAAGGAAAGGGTTGATGATCCAATAAGGCTACGGCCAAAGAAGGCCTAGTGCCTCGCCAAGACCTGGAAGCCGATTTTTAAAATTCAAATTCAAGTTACTTCTTGTCAAATTCAAATTTAACACAAGCTTCAATTAAATCTTAGATTTAATAATAAATTAAGAAAAATGATTCAAGCATCTCACAATACACCTATAAGGCAATCATGCTTGTTGTATTGATACATCTAAAATGGGTGAGATGTTAAGGACTAATAAATTGAAAAATATTTTTCAAAATTGTTAGAATATTTTTCTAAAAATATATTTTCAAAATAGTGCTTCAACATAATAATATTTTTATGGAATTCATGCTTGTCTGATTGAATATACATATTATGCATTTTTCAAAAATTATATCTTTTTAAAAATTGTTTGACTCACGCAATTAGACACAAGCCTCTTAGGACAACACTAAAGTTCCTTAAGGCACTTAGATAGAGTCAAACGGTATCGGAAACAGGGGGAGTGATTTTCATTTTTTTTGGCTTTTGAAAACTACACTATTATTTGAAAATACTTTTCGAAAACTGAGCTTTAAATCGTTATCACTTGTGTTTTTCGAAAAAGGTTTAAAATTGGTGTTCATTTGATTTTGATAAACCCTAAAGACACAGAGGAAGGTCCACTTCATGATCTAAAAGGACTCCTAGGACGTGTCAGTTTTAGGGGGAGTCTGAGTCAATATTCTGACAAGTTTTAAATTATTTGTTTAAAAAGTCATTAGATTACTATTTTGATCTGAATCAAACCTTAAGACTCAGAGGAAGAGTACTTGTGGTCAACAAGCTTCCCAGGACTGAGTCAAGTTTAGGGGGAGGTCAAATTAAAAGAATTATTGAATACTTCAAATGTTTTCATGCGCGGTATATTTCAAATCCTGTTGAAAACATAAGTATTATTTTAAAATACTATCAATTAAAAAAAATTACTGTTATCTGATTTTGATCAATTTGAAATAATATCTTGAGTTTGATAAATCTTCCAAGACACTTAGGAAAATGTCCTTGTAGTCAACAAGGGTTCCCAGGATAGTGTCAGACTGGAAAATTAACCAAGTGAAGTCAAATATTATGTTTTCAAAAATTACTTATTATTTTTCTGATCATTCTTCAAAAATATGTATTTTTCAAAACTGCTCAATCTATTCTCTCAAAAGCACTTGCATGCTTCAAAGATCATCTTTCAAAATATTTGTACTTTCAAAAATCCGGCAAAGTATACTAAGCATTAGTTTTATGCTATGCTTTCAAAATTTTATACTAAGTATTTTTCAAAAATACTCTCATTGTTGGTGCAAGTATTTCTGTTTATTTTGATGTATGACAAAGGGGGAGAGGTGTGCTTAAGTTAGAAAATTTTTTTTGGACTCTTACCAAAGGACCATTTGATCAAAGTGTTTTTTCAAAACT
The DNA here is from genome assembly GCA_024364735.1 of Boesenbergia rotunda. NCBI lineage: Eukaryota > Viridiplantae > Streptophyta > Magnoliopsida > Zingiberales > Zingiberaceae > Boesenbergia > Boesenbergia rotunda. The sequence goes on from JAGFNQ010001626.1 coordinate 106,414, forward strand.
AAGGTCAGGTCACGCTTTAGTTTGATCCCAAAGATGGTAAGTTAGCCCCTTAAACCAATCTAACTTAAGTTATTGTCAAACATCAAAAAGGGGGAGATTGTTGGTGCAAGTTGCATCAATGATGTTCTCCTTTAAGTGTTTTAATGTTTGACAATACACTTAAGTCAATGATACAATGAATAGACAAAGGGGAGCATCAATGAAATCCAGGGCACAAGCTCTCAACATATCTTCCAATATCTGATTCACCCGTTCCGTTTGCCCGTCCATCTGAGGTGAAAGGCGGTGCTAAATCGCAATTTAGTGCCGAGAGACTTCTGAACGCATTCCCAAAAATGCGAAGTAAAGCGACCATCCCTATCTGAGATGATGGTCTTGGGAACTCCATGAAGCCTAATTACTTCCTTGACATATAATCGAGCCAGTTGCTCAATCGAGTAAGTCATCTTGATCGCTAAGAAGTGAGCAAACTTTGTCAGCCTGTCCACAATCACCCATATGGCATCATATCCATTTGTAGTCCTGGGAAGCCCTGAAATGAAGTCCATAGAGATGTCTTCCTATTTCCACTCCGGAATCGGGAGTGGCTGCAGAACTCCCCCGGGTCGCTGATGTTTTGCTTTCACTTGCTGGCAGGTCGTGCAAGTACTAACATACTGAGCCACATCCCTCTTCATGCCGGACCACCAAAACCTCTCCTTCAGATCTTGATACATCTTGGTGGATCCTGGATGCATTGAATAAGGGGTTTCGTGAGCTTTCGTCAGTATTTTTCTTCGAAGCTCCGGGTCATTAGGGATACATAGACGATCCCTAAGGTATAATACTCCCCCTTTGGCGATATGAAAACCCTCGCCCTTTCCTTCTCGGATCTCCTCTTTTATTTTCTGGAGACTGAGATCACCATTTTGTTTTTCCAATAGGTCCTCACATAGGGCGGGTGATATTGTTATAGTGGAAAGTCGCCCAGAGATGACTTCAACCCCAAAATTCATAATTTCTCGTTCAAGTGGTCGGGATAATCTAGATATGGACATCAAGGTGGCACTTGATTTCCGGCTGAGTGCATCGGCCACCTTGTTCGCCTTCCCTGGGTGATAGAAGATCTCACAGTCATAGTCTTTTACCAACTCAAGCCATCAGCGCTGTCTCATATTTAGGTCCTTCTGAGTGAAGAAATATCGCAGACTCTGGTGGTCTGTATAAATTCGACACTGCGCTCCGTACAGATAATGCCTCCATATCTTAAGAGCGAAGACCACAACGGCTAATTCTAGATCGTGGGTGGGGTAATTTTGTTCATGTTCTTTAAGTTACCTAGAGGCGTAGGCAATGACTTTACCATTCCGCATAAGTACAGCTCCAAGTCCCCGTCGGGAGGCGTCGCTATACATGTCAAAGCCCTGGTTACTTTCCGGAAGGGTAAGAATTGGGGCACTTGGAAGTCTCCTTGGCATATAATTGGGCTAATGTCCTTAATAATTCCATGACTTAATTATATGTATATATCATAATTATATACTTATTTTAATTATGGGTAAACCTAATAATAGTATGCTCCCGAAATATTAGTTCTCAACCTGAGTTACGAATTATATTAGCTGTATGGTTATTATAGGATAGGTGAGATCCTACTTATTATATTCCCATAAAATAACTTAAGGTAATCTTATATATTATATATAAGATAACTGTGACCCATAATCTATAATAACTGTTAACATAATTAGGACCCTACCCTATCCGTCCCTACCTAAGTTATACCGTATGACTTATACCATTAACTATATCAGCTTCTTCTCTACCCCCATATTATTCTAAATATTTAATTCCTAGAATAAGATAAAGTATCATTCATCGTTACATATCGTAACGTACTTTTCATCATAAATATCGTTCATACTTGCATATCCTAAAATCATAAAACATTTTACTACTATGAGATATGTAAAGAGGTACTTACTTGGAAGCTGCAGGAAGAGGGCTTGATGTGTGTGTAGTGAGATGGTTACTGCTCTGATACCAACCTGTAACGCCCGCTTTTTTTTTTCCTAAGCGGCGTTACGTTAACATGCTTAGGGCATGTAGACATCATAAGGCAGCGGAATAACTTAACTTATACATGCCCTGTTACCATTCTTAACTTATTGACATGGGAACCTTAGCATATTAACTTTGAACTTAAGCATCATATCATGTCACACATAACATCATATCATAAGGTTCCATAAGTCATTATTCAAACATATAAGTAAACATATAGTTTCCTGGGCCAAGTCACTACGACACACATGCGTTCTTGCCCTCCTGCTGCTTCCTTCATTGTCCCCTTGAATGATCTGCGGTATAAGAAAATAAGACTATAAGCACACAGGCTTAGTAAGACTCTTTCCTACTCACAAAACCATTCATCATTCATCATCTCATAATGAGCACATAAAACATTAACATACTTGGTGCTCTACTTAGAACATAACATCTTACGTCACTTGTCGTATACATAGCATGGCATGAACATAATCATAGTAACATTCTAAGCATGGCATGATACATGGCATAAACATAAACATCATAAACATTCTAAGCATGGCATAATTCATGGCATAAACATAAACATCATAGACATTCTAAGCATGACATAATTCATGGCATAATTCATAAACATAGTGAACATAATTCATGGCATAGATCATAAACATAGTGAACATTCTAAGCATGGCATAATTCATGGCATAAACATAAACATCATAGGCATTCTAAGCATGGCATAATTCATGGCATAATTCATAAACATAGTGAACCTAATTCATGGCATAGATCATAAACATAGTGAACATTCTAAGCATGGCATAATTCATGGCATAAACATAAACATCATAGACATTCTAAGCATGGCATAATTCATGGCATAAACATTAACATAGTGAACATAATTCATGGCATGGATCATTCATTCTCATGCATACTTCTGAACATGAAACATAAGCATAAAATCTTATCAACATAGCATAATGAATAACATGAATGGATGCATGAGTGGAATGCATATACATAAGGGATGCTTAACTTTTAAAACATACTTTTAAATGCTTAAACATAATCATCATAACATCATTTGGGGTCCCCGGCTTGTACCACATACATACATCGTAGCGCGCATCCCTAGCAAGTCCGAGGTCGCGAGCCCCAACCTACTAGGGTAAGGACAACATAGTCGGTAGTCCCCAAACCGAGTCGTTCTTAAGGTGCCCATCCCTGTTGCCCAGCTCTGGTAGGGCCAGAACCGTGGACAGCTTCGGTAGTCCAAAACCGGGGCGTTCTTAAGGTGCCCATCCCTTGGACCCATACTTCGATCCGGTACAAGCCCATACATAAAGTAAAATACTTTTCATGTGTCATCATTCATATGGCATTCATGGCATCTTTAACATAGCATAACTTGTTACGGCTCGGCCCGTCTACCGGCCCATTTACCGGTCCTCACGACCATCGTACCGTCGACCATCGACCGTGCCGTTTTAGCATATTTATTCCTTAAAGACATAAGCATCATCTTTCATTCATCATCATTCATAGCATATTCATTCATTCATCATACTTAACATCATCATTATGCCTTAAAGGCATGAACCTTAACTTCATTCTTCACTTTCATTCTTAGACATGGCATCATTTTCATTCTTAACATGACATCGTTTTCATTCTTAAACATGGCATCATTTTCATTCTTAAACATGGCATCATCCTCATTCTTAAACATAAACATAACATACTTAAAATGGCATCATTCATATCATGAACCTAACATATCATATCATCATTTTTATCGTGATCATAACCCTATCATTCTTATCATGAACATACATAATCACTTAGCATGGTTCTTAGCATAGCATGGGCATATAACTTAACATGGTTCCCTACATCACCCTTATATCATGGCAACACATAAACATATACTTGAAGTTAAAGGCTCAACCCTAACCCTTGGGTCCTTGAGGTTGGCCGAAACATATGGGGTCTCTAGGGTAATCCAAAAATTCCCAGAAATTATACTTAACCACCACACATCATAAGGGAACATAAATTAACATTATCAAGATTTTTGGCTTAATTATAGACCTTTAAATCATGGTGGCCGAAACCCTTAAACTTAGGGTTCTTAGTTTTGTTTCTTTCATGTTGGCCGAAACCCTAGGGTGTCCTAGGGTACTCCAAAAATTCCCAAAAATTATACTTAACCTCTACATATCATAAGGGAACATTAAATAACATTATCAAGATTTTTGGCATAATTATAGACCTGTAAATCATGGTGGATGAAACCCTTAAACTTAGGGTTCTTAGTTTTGTTTCTTTCATGTTGGCCGAAACCCTAGGGTGTCCTAGGGTACTCCAAAAATTCCCAAAAATTATACTTAACCTCTACACATCATAATGGAACATTAAATAACATTATCATTATTTTTAGCATAATTATAGACTTGTAAATCATGGTGGCCGAAACCCTTAAACTTAAGATTCTTAGTTTTTCTTCCTTTCAACATCAAATCCAAAAACTAACCAATATATCATGCTAAAAATCATGGAAATCATAGGGAACTATTATACCACAGGTGAGGGAGTCTTACCTTGGGTTTCTTGATTTTTCGAACCTTGGAAGAGAAGAAAATGGTAAGATCTTTGGACCCTTGCCTCCTTGTCCTTGTATCCTTGGAAAAAAACCTTAGATCTTGGGGATAATACCTCTTGTGGAGTTTTTTCCAAGGGGAAATCCTTCCTTGGGTGTTCGGCTAGGATGAGGGGAGGAGGAGTTCCGAAAATGCAAGAAATGGGAAGAAGAGGTAACTCCCAAAACCCCCCTTTAATAGCCCATTAAGGAGGCAAATGAAGAGTCTCTCCATGACTCTTCATCTTCTTCTTAATCTTAACTTATATCCACTTCATTTCCTCATAGAAATCCCTTGCTAGGTGAGTTGGTTAAGGCTTACATGGTTGTACAAGAGGTCCAAGGTTCAATCCTTGGCTCATGCACCTTTATTTTTATTTTATTTTTATTTCATTTATTTTATTATTTCTATTTCCTAAATTCTGAAAATCCCCCTAAAATCACCCATAATTATGCCAATATTCCTAAATAAAATTCTTTTATATTTATATTAATTTTACCTAATTTATATTAATTTTACCTAATTAATACCCATTTTTGGAGCCCATTTAAAGCTCATTGGTACTTAGTTTTCTCAATTTAAATGAGAAAACATGGATTTTCTAGGCCAAAGTTCTCCTTAATATTTCTAGGTCCCTTGGAAAATTATTTAAACATGCTTAATATTTTAAGAAAATATTAAGAGAATTTTTCGGGTCGTTACATACCTAGCGAAGGACTGCTAGGTATTGAAACCCTAAGACCTAACGAAGGGCTGTTAGGCACCTAGCGAAGGGCTGCTAGGTATCGTAACTCTAAAACCTAGCGAAGGACTGCTAGGCACCTAGTGAAGGACTACTAGGCATAGAAGACCTAGCGAAGGGCTGCTAGGCACCTAGCAAAGGGCTGCTAGGCATAGAAGACCTAGCGAAGGATTGCTAGGCACCAGGCGAAGGACCGCTTGGTAACAAAGACCTAGCGAAGGGCTGCTAGGCACCTGGCGAAGGACCGCTAGGGAATGAAGACTTGGTCCGAGGGACTAAGCAACGTAGCTGAGCGATGACTAAGGACAGGAGTAGAGACGGGTCAGGGTTTGGGCGTCTCGAGGTCCGGAGGTATCGGAAGCTAAGCAAAAGTCCACCCGAAGGGCTGGGTGGCAACCGTCTCCTGAAAGGAGTAGGTGAAGGGCAAGTTCTCGGGATGGGAACTTGTGACGGTTCGACCTAGGGTTTCGTGCAAATCCGAAGTCCGAACCAAGTCCTTAAGGCTAACATTATATGTATCTATGCTTTGTCTTTGTGTATCTTGCAGGTATCAAGAACCGGAGACAAAGCAGGTAAACTAGGTAAAAAACATGGTTTGTAGGCTTTAAGGGCGGCGCCCCCATGCAACCAGGGCACCCCCAATAGTGGGGGCTCCCCCAGGCAAAGCTAAAACATGCAGTTAACGAAAGCAGGCAGAACAAGTGTCAACCGGGGCGCCCGGGTTCGAAGCTGTTTTCTGTTTCGAGGTCAGAACACAGGATAAGCCTTCACAGGGGCGCCTGGAACATCCGGGGCGCCCTGGTCAATGATCTTATCACCAGCGGCGAGGTAGGCGCAAGGATAAGGTTTGACTGAGTCTTCCGGGGCGCCCCCAACGTCCAGGGCGCCCCCAACGTCCAGGGCGCCCCCAGGAGGCCTATATAAGGGGCTTCGACCCCTCTACTTTAGACACGACTTCCAAGAACCATTCCAAGCATTCTGACCGATGGCAACGCGCTAGAAACGAGGCTCTACGACCGGGAGGCTCCAGGAGGAAGTGCGCGGCACTTCGGAGGTCCAGATCGGCCGAGTTTCAAACTTGTTCTATTCGGTTTGCTTTAATTATACTGCAATTAGTTTTCATTATCCTTTGATTGTAATATTGCACTGTAAGTCGAGTTTCTCCACCTCCGGAAAGTCCGAAAAGGAGACTAATAGTGGACGGGCATTTCCGTCCATAAGCCTTGGATGTACTGACCCTGGGGGGTTGGGAACCAAGTAAAAATCCGCTGTGTACCTGTGTTCTTTTTGTTTTTATTTTCCGCTGCACTAACAATCTGAGTAGTTTTATGAATGAAGTTCTCACGAAGATTTTCATGATCGATATTCACCCCCCCTCTATCGACGGCACCGGTCCTACAATCAGTAGCACAGCGGAAGAAGCAAAAGAAAGGAAGCAGTGCAGTAAACAAAATAGAAATGAAAGCAAGCAAGAACAACTACCAAAACGCTAACAAGAGGGTTTACAAGGTTCGGGGATAACTTGCCCCTACTCCTTGGCGTGCCCTTAAGGTGGGCGATCCCTTGATCGTCGGCAGATCAAGCCCCGGTGTTCACCGGATATAACGCAACCTTCTTCTCGGTGGAGAAACCTCTCCACAGCGTTTCAAACAAGGATATAGATTTAAGCTTAATGAAACACAGAGAAAACTCTTACTCAGCACCTAGCAAGGACAAGAACACAGCGAGCTTATCTTGAGCTCCACCCAGCGACGATCTCACGCAAGGACTCCCTCCTTCGTGTCTTCTCACTGTTGGACTCCAAGCCCCTTGTTCTTTCCTCCCAGCACTCACGTAAGAGTTGGTTGCTTCTCGATTGCGGTTGCTTGCTCAAAATGATGAAGACTTCAGTAACACAGCAAGCCAAGTGTGGAGAACACAAAATCACAGCAAGAACTTCAGCAAGCTCGAACACTTAGGATTCTCAAAACCCTCAAAACTCTGCTTCCACCGAAGTCTCTTCTCGCTTTTGTTTCTCCACCAAGCATCAGATGACACCATCTTTGCAGCTCCCAGCTGCTCATCTGCCAACGCCAGCTACCACTGAGCTATCCCTGGACTCCCTGAGCTTCCCTCAGCCAAGCTCCAGTCTCAGCTCCAGTCTGCAGCTCGACCGTTGCAACCTAAGATGGGAAAACGGACAAACCTGCTCCAAGGAAAGCCTCCATTGACTTCTCCTTGAGTGTTTGAATCCTCCTTTGTCACCTGCAGCTTAATCAGACTGTTAGAGCAGTAAATCACACAGTAAATCAAATATCAGAAGCAAACAGCAGCGAATCGGTTACGATCAGACGCTCTGACCACGTCTGATAGTGCAATTTGAATTAAAGTGATCGGTCACCGGAACGATCCAGGGCTTGTGGGTCGGTCACCAGACCGATCCACTGCTTCGCTGGGATTCCCAGCTCTCGCGGCTATACACGCCTGATCGGTCACCCGACCGATCAGAGTGAAGCCTGATCGGTCACCAGACCGATCAGAGTGAAGCCTGATCGGTCACTCAGACCGATCAGGACAGATGAACAGTGATTTTTTAATCAGATCCTAACTCCCTGATCGGTCACCGGACCGATCCAGGGTCTAATCCGTAAGGGAACTCACTCACCGTCCGCTCCCTGATCGGTCACCAGACCGATCAGGGGCAAGGCAGCAAGGAAGCAGCCTGCTCCCTGATCGGTCACCGGTCGGATCAGGAGCCACACAGTAGGTTCCCAACCTCACTGTGCGCTCCCTGATCGGTCACTAGTCCGATCAGACATCGCTGGATCGGTCACCAGACCGATCCACGAAGGAGCAGCATGCCAATGTCCCTGATCGGTCACCAGACCGATCCAGGGACTCAAACCTAGCCCTCCAAGCTAGGAATTCATCCACCTTAGCCCTCCAAGCTAGGATTTTTCCATCTAACTCTCCAAGTTGGGAATTTGCACTTAACCCTCCAAGTTAGGACTTTTCACCTAGCCCTCCAAGCTAGGACTTTTCACCTAGCCCTCCAAGCTAGGACTTTTCACCCAACCCTTCCGAGTTAGAACATCATCCAACCTAGCCCTCCAAGTTAGGCACCTGACCCTTCAAGCCAGGACTTTTTCACCTAATTCTCCAGGATGGGAATTTGCACCTAACGCTCCAAGTTAGGACTTTTCATCTAGCCCTCCAAGCTAGGACTTTTCACCCAACCCTTCCGAATTAGGACTTTTCCAACACCTAGCCCTCAAAGCTAGGATTTTTCGCACCTAACCCTCCAGGTTAGGATTTTCCAACACCTAGCCCTCTAAGCTAGGATTTTTCACACCTAACCCTCCAGGTTACGATTTTTCATACCATGTCTGATCCCTGATCAGGACTTAATCATAATCAAACATCATCCACCTAAACTAAAATCGGTGTCAACACCAAAACAACAATCAGGGCCAGACTGCATCAACAATCTCCCCCTTTTTTTTGTTTGACAACCCGATTTTATGTTTAGGGATTCTTCATCAAGTTTTCCAAATTTAGAATCATAGGGGTGTTGGGACCGGGAGCATGTCGACAAGGATACGAGTTCGTAAAATTCAAAATTTTTTCGTGTAGCGGAAGAGTTTGCATAAAATAATTTCCTAAATTATTTTAACTTCGTATCTAGCATGCAACCTTATGGTGTATCGACATAATCATAAAATAAAACTTTGCGGAAAAGTAAACTAATTTACCAAGTAGCTCGCGTAACTCGAAGTAAGGGACGAGATCCAACCGTAGCGTCCATTGGAAGCTCCGCCTCTATTCGCGTCCA
>JAGFNQ010001627.1:0-36211 GCA_024364735.1 Boesenbergia rotunda
TACCCTCCAAGGAACCCGCCCTTCGACGCCCCCTACTCTCATATGACCTGAACACCTTATACAACTATTCTTTGGGGAAGCCATGGACCCTGCAGGAGGGCAGTTCCACTCCACCCGACTCCCGATTCAGGACTACGCTCTCTACAGAGTAATTGTCCGTTGCATCCTTCCTTTGTCCACTAGGGACACAGCCACCATGAAACCCTTTCACACTTTTCTTCTCTATGCCCTATCCACCATCTGGACATAGATATAGGCCTTCACCTCTTCCACTGTATCCTACATGCCTCTAGTGTATCCACTAAGGGGCGGATCCGCACTCCCTACTGCCACGTCATCACCTCTATCCTCCACCACCACGGCCGAAATATCGCTGACGGCGAGATTACCACGATGACCGAATTCGACGAGATAGGATTTAGAAACTTTTCTTTAGCCGGTATAGACGTCTCGGGCACCGGGGTTCTGACTTGGCGACGCCAACCAGCCGCACAGGACATTGCCGACGAGGAGGTCGAGGTCGACGTTGCCGACTTAGCAGCAGAGGTAGATCAGCCCGCTCCACCGACCTTGTACGAGAGAGTTACACGACTCGAGACGCACGTCCAGAGCTTCAGAGAAGAAGTGGAAGCGTACCATATTGAAGACCAAGAGACAAACTTAGGCTACTACAACAACATTATGAGTACCCTCACAGCCGATAGAGAAGCCTGGAATGCACAGTACCATGAGATCATGGCACGATTTGATGCATGGCAGCCGGGCCCATTTGATCCTCCTGGTCCCTCCTCTTAGATGACTTGACATGTACCCATTTGACTACCCCTACTGAGTAGGGTTGACTTCTGTGACTTGTACTAGACTTCTACTTGAACTATGCTAATCTTAGCTTGGCTTGTTTACTGTTTTTTTGACTAAATTAAGTTAGGTTATGCTTAGTAGAATAGAATCATTTGGTTTTTGGATTTTCAATTTTAAATTGAACTTAAAATGTCTTCTAAAATGTTTTTTTTGTTAAAAATATTACTTTAACTTTAAAAAGTTTTTTTACTTAGTTTTATTTCAAAAACTACCCCTTTCAAAACTAGGGCTTTTTCGAAAATGGACTTAGCCTAGGCTCTAACTCTAGAACTGCATGCACCTATAGATCTAGAAGCCAGCATCTCACAAGCACCTTAGGGCACTTTTTTGATAACCTAGAAAGGGTTGAGATGCTTAGGTCTTTGCCTTAACTCAATATGCTTTAAGTCAGTGCATCTGCAGCAGTTGGGGCACTAAATACAAACTGAACAGCAATCAAGTTAAGTGTCAAGTTTAGACAATCTAACTTGAACAGCTCACTTAACTTGACTAACCCTAGCCAAAGCTACTGTTTATAACAGTTAGTAAGTAGCTAAGTGGGTTAGACAGGTCCCTAAAGGATTAACCAGACTTAGGTCTTATTTTGATTCAGTACAGCAAATGCTCTATTTAAGTATTGCAAATTTTGTTTCTTTTTTTTCTTCTGCATTCTTTTTGATATATGTCAAAGGGGGAGAGTTGGAAAGGAAACAGGAAACACAATTTTTTCTTTTCCATAGTCTTTTCAAAAAAGTTGAACTGAAAAATTGGTATAATTTATTTCTAAGCTCTGAACTATTTTTGCTTAAAATGATTTTTACTTAATGTTTCTAAGTTTGAAATTTTTCCCAAAAACTGAAAATTTTCTAAAGTCTGAAATTATTTCAAAAATGAAAATTTTCTAAAGGTTCCCAAACCAAGAATGTTTTGAAAAACTTAGCAAAAACTGTAGAGAATCCTAACTTATTATCAAAACATGAAATCTTCTAAGTACTTCATTCACACCACCTGTTTTTGAAAAACCTAGGGGGAGATTCTTCTAGGGGGAGGGAATCTAACTTAGGATTTTAAATTCAGCATTTTTTTCCTTAACTTTTTGAACTAGGTTGCCATATATCAAAAAGGGGGAGATTGTTGGTGCAGTATGCACCCAAGTCAAACTTGTGTTTTGATATTGGCAAAAAGGTTCAAAGTTAAGGGTTAATGGTTGTCTAACGAGTTTCTTGAGTGTACAGGAAAAGCCCTAGTGAAGGAATGCTAGGCACTGGCGAAGGACTGCTAGACAGGACAAGCCCTAGCGAAGGAATGCTAGGCATTGGCGAAGGACTGCCAGACAGGACAACCCTAGCGAAGGAATGCTAGGCACTGGCGAAGGACTGCCAGAAGAAAAAACCTAGCGAAGGGCTGCTAGGCACCAAGCGAAGGAAGCTTGGTAACTCAAGACCTGGCGAAGGACTGCTGGGCAAAAGTCCAACTGGAGGATCCGGTTGGCACCAGGTAAAACTCTCCCGAGAGGAGTAGGTGAGGACGCGTTCCCCTCGAGGAACATTAGGCGTCGGTTTGACCTAGGGCTCCATTTTGGAGATCCAAAGTCAGAACCAAGACAGCTAAGGCTGTTTTAACTAACTTATTTGCTGTTTTGGACTAACCCTGGATGCAGGACCGAAGGACTGTGTTTCTGCAGCTCAGAGAGCCTCAAAGGAGTGAGGCCGTAGCTGAGTAGGGCGCCCCGGATGTGTCGGGCGCCCCAGAGTCAACCCAAAGTCAGCAGAGAGGTAAACGCCCCGACAGCAGCGCAATTGGGGGCGCCCCGCGCGTGTCGGGCGCCCCGCATGTCGGGCGCCCCGCGTGTCTCGGGCGCCCACTGTGCCACGCCACTGAAGGCGGCTGCAGCTCACCCTCGCGAAGCCTCGGTGATAAAGTTTGACCGGTCAATCGGGCGCCCCGTGCGCGTCGGGCGCCTCAGTCAAATACAATCCCGAAGATAACGAGATCAGCTTTGACTAGAGCATCGCCGGATCTGCAGCCACGTGGGGGGCGCCCCGAGCATGTCGGGCGCCCCCTGCCCTATATAAAGAGGGCCTCGACCCTATTCTTGAAGAATCAATTCCATTGAAAGCAATTACGCTCCTCTGCTCCCGCGCTCTGCTCCAGAACCCTCCAGACTCGAGATACAAGCGCCGGCGACGTCCAACTGCTCCGAAACTTCGATTTACACCGGACGTCGGTAACATAGAAGAGCTGTTTTTTTCTTACTGCAATTTACTGTAATTAATTTGTGTAAATTTGGTTTGCGCGATTATAGTATTGCCCATAGTAAACGGTCAACGACCGTGGGCCTTGGAGTAGGAGTCGACCTAGGCTCCGAACCAAGTAAGACGATCGTGTTAGCGTTGTTTTACTCTATTTTATTCCGCTGTGCACTTTCTCTTTTAAATCCGAACGATTTGCGACATTCACCCCCCCCCCTCTCTCGCAATTCTCGATCCAACACTCATTTCCTGGGATGCTGGATTTCCATCAGGGATAACCTGTTTATCAGTGGATGAGGAAGGACCCCTGGCTGGAACAAACTGCACAGTGGCTGGCACGTTCCTCCAAGGTATTGGCACATTCTTTTTTGAACCTACATTCTGCACTGATTGCATTAATCTCTAAGTCTTCTGCTTTTCCTTCTGTTTTCTTTTCAAATCTGCAACTACTAATTTTTCTTTGACCTCACTTCTTCCAACATGCCCATCCTAATTCCCCTGACCATTCCCTGATGATTGAACATCCTCCTTGTGGCCTTGTAATTTCCTACCTTCTTGCTCCTCTACCTCAATATCATCTGCATTTAAGTCTCCAACTGGCCTCTGCACATCCATGATTTAATTACCATCAGTGACATAAACATTGTTTTCATTTTCACCTTCATGTCGGGCTTCATTCCTATATTCATCTACAACAGCCCTTTCCTCCAGTATCAGCTCATCTGATCCATCCAGATCCCCTTGATCCTCCTCTTCTAGAGCAGCCAGCATATGAAACTTATTACTATTCATCTCCCTCTCCTTTTCTCCCACAGTTTGGGTCTTGGCAATGTCCTGCTTATTGCTCCAGATTTGTTTATCAGCCTTATGCAAGCCTCTATCTCTGGCTCCCTTTGAAGCCTCACCACCCCGGCTTTCTGTTCCATTGGAATTCCCTTGGGTTTTGTCATTGTGCCAAATGGCACGCTCCTGCTTAGTATCTGCAAATCTTTGTTGTTCATCTATTCCTCTCTAATTTAGGATGCTTCGCAAATCTTCTCCGGTAGCTACGGCTTTTTGTTTATCTCCCTTCCACACAGGCTTTGGCCTATTGCCTATCACATAGCAATCTTCAATCGAATGTCCCATATGCATACAGTGTTGACAGTATTTGGGGAGTTTTTCAAACACAACATGTTGAATTCTCTCCTCTGCTCCTATGCCAATCCAAAATTCTTCAATCTTTGGCTTGAGGAGACAATTTCTACACATACCCTTGCCATCGAGAGCCTTGAGCCATCTGCTGTAGCCTCATCCAACTTAATCGGCTTCCCCACTACACGAGCAATGGAGAAGAGGCTTTGCTTGTTGAATAGGTGATTTGGTAGATCCGGGAGTTGTATCCACACCGGAACCAGTGAAGATTCAGCCTCATACGAGAAATAAGGAGACCATTTGAAAATCCTTAATGGCACACCGGCAATTATCCAAATACCTCTTGTCCATAACCTTGCCATATCCTCATTAGAACTGAGATGAATGAAAATGTAACCTGATCGTAAAAATTTGACATTATAAAAGCTTGAGAGCCCTAGATTCCTGAAGGACTGCAGCACCAATGCATGGCTTGGCCGCAATCCTGAGAACTTTTCAATCAAGCAAAATTTGTAAGGCTCTAACAGATCTGCTACTTCTTCCTCTAGGAAGAAGATTCTTGGCTTATCATTGTAGATCGTGATCGGCTTGAAATCATCACCAATCTCTTCAAAATTCTCCTTTATGGCTCGGGGCGACACCGGTTTTACCACTGTCGCATAAGACGGTTTGACAGCAGCTGCAGGGGAGGGGTTAGCGAGGGGCGGAAGGTTTGGAGGGATAGAGGATGGGGGGAAGGTCATCGCCGGCCGCCAAAAGCACTGGCGGTGGAGAGCAATGCAAAAGCGCCCGAGTCAGCATAGAATCGCCCAAGAATCACCCTACAATAGACATTTCCTTAGCATCCTACATTGGTTCCCCGAGTTGACTTGGGTGCCTGAGTTGGGTTGGTTCTGGTCAACCTTTGGTTTGACTAGTCTTCTGGCGCTTCTAGGTTATTTCTGGCCATCCAAAGTTGAGCTCACCCGACCCGTCTCTGGTCTTCTCCTCGAACTGACTTCCTCCCCGGCATCTCATCCCTCTAACGTCGCATACACCCTTCTCACGTACCGGTGTACTCTTCCACAGAACTTGTGTCCCTCGGATGCACCTAGCCCGTCAACTCCATTCTCATGTCATCCTTCTCGTCTGTTATATTTTTCACTCGACTTCCTACGCTTCTAAGCTCCTACACACTTAAACATAAGGATCAAAACAAATAGGGTCTAACTTGACTCCGTTGACCACACCAAAACTATCCCAGGCTACTTACAGACTCATCCCGTGTCACCTTGAGGTTTCGATGTTTGGACATTCTTTGTCCATTTGTTTACTTTTCATCTTTGGGTAGTTATCCTTGATGTGTCCCTCTTCAGTGTAGTTGTAGCATCGAATTTTTCTTCTTCCAAGAAGGAACTTTTTGTCCAACGCTTTATTAAACTTGTTAGTCTAATATATATATATATATATATATATATATATATATATATATATATATATATATATATATATATATATATACATATAGCTTCCTTACTTACCATATATGCTCTTTCATATTTATCAACTGAAGAATCTAAATCCAGTCTGATCTTCATGGCATGCAATGCTAAACCTGTGTTTGGCTCCTTTCTTTATCTTGCACACTGAGACTCATGTAATTCCAAGGTTAAAAATAAATCTTCTAAAGTACTTACCTCCAGATTCTTTAAAGTATAGTAGACATCTACTATTAATGTCCACTTTTGAGTTCTCGGAAAGACATTGAGTGTGTATTGGATTGAGTCCTGATTCGTTATCGTTTCTCTGAGGTTGGTGAGTCTAGTGATCAACTCCTTGATCTTTGCGTGTAATTGAGCCACGATTTCTCCTTGTTCCATCCGGAGGTATATCAATTGATTTTGAAAGATATCCCATCTTACTAGCTAAGTGTTCAAGGTTCCTTCGTGCGGTTCCTTCGTGCAGTTACAGGAACTTCTCTCAAAGCACTTTGGCTAATTGGTAGGCGTTGAATTGGTTGGCTTCTTGTGGTAGTAGAACGCTCAATAGATTGAACTCTACTTTGTCGTTGGCTACAAAGTCGGTCTATTCCTTTTTGGTCCAGAGACGCTCTTATTTTTCCTCTCCATTGTGATCTTTCAGTGCTTCAAAAATATATTTAATTGTAAGTAATAAATTAAAATTTGTCTTGAAGAATACCTCCATTTGGCATTTCCACAGCACAAACTCCCCCTCAAACTTAGATGGGTGCATACTTGATTCGACTATCATCTTATTGCCTTAGGCAATGGTTAATCCTCCAGAAATGGTTAAGCTCCGATATTAATTATGGGTCTGAGTCGGTCGACTAGAGGGGTGACTAGCCCTGTAATTAGAGTTAGAAAAATCTCTTGCTTTGTTGGCAAGGATAATCAGATTAGTTAAATTAAAACAACATAAAAATAAGTAAGAGACACACAGAAATTTTATTTGGTTACAACCGGGAAGGTTGTTAATCCAAGGCAGTTTAAAGCTCACTAAAGATCTCCTATGTATAGGCGGAGTAGCCTCTTACAAACATTAGAAAGCTCAGAAAAGAGTAAGATAATTGAATTATAGTTATTTTATAATTCCTAGCTCTATGGCGCTATTTATAGCCCACTGGTCAAAAAGTTATCATTGCTAATGTGGCACTGGGGGTGCCTCCAATGTGATCCAGGGTACCTCAGTTGGATTGAATTTTATCCATGTGACCAAACTTTAAATGATCATTTTGCATCTAAGGTGCCTTAGTTCAGATCTAGGCGCTTTAGTTTCGACTTGAGATGCCTTGAGTCTTAACTGCGGCGCCTCAGTTCTGAAATTTAGTAGATTGAATTCTACTCATTTGAGATGCCTTCAAAGACAATTGAGATGCCTCGGACCTTGAATACTTCAAAGTCAACTCTCGAGTTCACCTTCTTGGTCTCTGATTGTTTGGGTGATTTTCGACCGTCCAGAGTTGAGCTCACCCGAACCCAACTACGACCTTCTCCTCGAACGGACTTCCTCCCCGACTTCTAGTCCCTCGAACTTCACGCGCGTTCTTCTAGTTCCATCGATGAACTCTTGCGCAGTTCCTCATCCTTCGGATGCACAAAGTTTGTCAACTCTCTCTGTGTGTCATCTTTCTCGCTTACTGCATCTTCCGCTCAACTTCTTGTGCCCCTAAAGTTTTGCTCACTTAGACATAAGATATCAAATATAAACAAGATCTAACTTGACTTATTAATCACATCAAAATCAATTCAGGGTACTTACACATGTAACCACTGCAAGAAAGTAAGGTTTGATGATCCTAGGTGACTTGAGGGAGCCCGAGGTGACTGGCTGGTGATAATTCTTAACAAAGAACTTCAGAGTGTCTAGACTATTATATTAGGGTCAGGACTACCAGAGGATATGGGAGACCAAAATAGCTTCTTTGCGATTGGGATATGGCATTATCCAATAATCCGAGCAAGTTAGGTCAAGATTAGGGTTGACTCCTCTCCAGGCGATCAGAGGACTTCCAGATGACCAAAGAGATGGCTAATTTTATCTAACAGATAAATTTGTAGCCACATCAGTACCTGCCCAGGGTGATCGAGAAGCCTCCAGGAGATCGAGGAGGGCAAGTGTTATGTAAAGAGCTTCAAACAAAACTTCAAAGACAACCAATTCACTCAATTTCTTTTTTATTCTCGTGCTCTAGTGCTCTCGTACTTTCTTTGCTGCAATAATGACGCGTTGCAACTCATGTTTCATTTTAGATTGGCAATATTTAGAGTTACATTTTCATTTATTTTTATTTTACCATATTTATTATATTTATGTTTAACTTTTTAAATTCTTTTTTTAGTAAGATTTTCCCAACATCGAGAAGGAAAATTAGAAATTAGAAATAAAAATCATATTTTTATAATTGTTGTGTCTGTCTACATTTCTGATTTGGTTGATCAACTACTTGCATGCTTAATTATTAATTAAATACTATGCATGCTAATATTGCTTTGTTATATTTGATTGAATCAGTTTATGTAATTTTCATTTCTACTGTGCTACTGTATTGATTCAATTACTTCAGTTACTATTTTCTTATAAAATTTGTAATGCTATCCCCCCCCCCCCCCCTCAAGGATTGAATTCGATCCCATAACTAGCTTAAATAATAGAAGAAGTTATATGCAAGTTTTATGGAAGATATCATCTGTTGGTATGACCTCCCTCGAAGGTTGGTATCAGACAATAGTTGACTATTTCAAGGATGCAAGCTCCAAGAATGGTGTGAAGACTTTGGTATCCAGCAAACTTTTACCTCAGTTGCTTACCCTTAGAGTAAAGGAAAGCTAAGGTAGCTGATTGAGAAATCATCTAGGGCCTCAAGATTAGGCTTGATCAGGTTGGGGGTAGCTGGGTGGAAGAATTGCCTAACATTTCATGGGCTTACAGAATTACTCTTCAGGAAAACATGAGGATGCCCCCTTTTCATCTAGTCTACAGAGGAGAAGAGCTTGGTCTAGTCGAGATAGATCGGCATGGAGTCTGCCTGGGTCAGCAACTATGGGTCTAACAATTCTGATAAATAACTACTTGAGCTCAACTTGATCACTGAGACTCAGGAGAGTGTTGCAGCGAATCTCTCGGCTTACCGACAACTAATCTGTCAAACATATAACAAGAGGGTTATTCCTTGTACATTTTAGGTTGGCGACATTGTTTGAAGGAAAGTCAAGTCCGTGAACGACATCGAAAAGCTGGAACCTCAATAGGGAGGACCCTATCAAGTCACTCATAAATTGAACTCCAATGCATATTATCTAGAAGGCTTGGAGGGCAAAGAGCTCGATCAGCCATAGTAGGCTATTCACTTACGGCCTTATCGCACCTAGAGACCACGAGTACTTATCACCTCCTATTTTATCTCAAGAAATTAATTTCCTTTTGTGTTTGTTCTTTCCCCTTCAACAGTAAAAGACCTTTTCCCAAAATACTTGGGTTCCCCCAGTCTATACGTGCTTCCACGAATTCTATGTGTGCTCCCACGAATCGAAGACCACTCGAGTTCTCATAGTCTATGTGTGTTCCTATGAATTTTATGCACACTCCCATGATATTGAAGACCACTCGGGTTCCCTGAGTATATGCATGTTCCCATGAATTCTGTGTACTCCTACAAAATTGAAGACTACTCAAGTTCCCCGAGTCTATGCATGTACCCACAAATTCTATGCTTGCTCCCACGATATAGAGGACCGCTCGAGTTTCCCGAGTCTATTTGTGTTCCCACAAATTTTATATGTGCTCCCATGAAATCGAAGACCACTCGGGTTCCCTAAGTTTATGTGTGTTCCCAAAATTTTATATGTGCTCCTATGAAATCGAAGACCACTCGGGTTCCCTGAGTCTATGTGTGTTCCCACGATATAGAAAACCACTCAGATTCCCCGAGTCTATGTGTATTCCCACAAATTCCATGCGTGCTCCCACAATATCGAAGACCACTGAAGTTCCTCCAATCTATGCATGTTCCCACGAATTCTATGTGTGCTCCCACAAAATAGAAGATCACTTGGATTCCCCAAATCTGTGTGCACCCAAGAAGTACAAGTCATTTATCATACTCCAACTTACGTTATAAAGCTCAGGGCCCTTCCCAATTCTTGCAACTCAACACAAGCTATTCACTAGAAACTTCAAACGGGCAAAAATTTTCCATTTCGTCCCAAAATATGGAGGGCTACCCCAACTTACGTTATAAAGCTCAGGACCCTTCCCAATTCTTGCAACTCAACACAAGCTATTCACTAGAAACTTTAAACGGGAAAAAATTTTCCATTTCGTCCCAAAATATGGAGGGCTACAAAAAAGGGTAAAAATAAAACAAGATTACATTACATCCTCAAACATCTCCGGGGGAATCCCATTGTAGATTTGCCTCATACTCAAGAATTTTGAAGTAGGATCAATGATCAGATGTCCAACATCTCGAAATTGTTTGATGACCCCCACTGCACTATATGTTAGCATATGGATCATACGAGCACCATGCATGTTGAAGAATTCTTCGTATCTCAGAAATTTCTTTTTCTTGTCAGCTCAACACTCTGACTCCTTAGCATTATAGCTCTTCAACTCTATCTTTTGAGCCTTCGTCTCCTCCCATTAACCCTCTAGCATCACGTCATTGGCCACTAGCTTGGCCTCATTACCCCCTAACTTGACTTTGAGGGTCTCTATCTTAGACTCCCATTCAATTTTCTTCGCCGCCAGCTCGTTGAGCACTTTCTTTCATTGTTTTCATTCAAAGGAAGCTTTCAACTTGGAACTCCACAACTTGTCCCTCTATAGAGGTTATTTTGGAGGTGACCTCCAACCTCATCGTGTACAACTCCTCTGTCATTTAGCATAGCTGGTCCACTCGAGTAGAGGTCTCAGCTTTTAGATTTTCCACTTCAATCCTCGCCTCCTATAACTCTTTGTCAGGAGGGACTTGTTGGGCCTCTTATAACTCTTTGTCGGGAGGGACTTGCATGGCTCTGTGTGATTGATGGAAATCCCTGCGTCGGGAACACGATGCATATCCTTGGTCCATACATACAACAAATATTAGATATTAAGTGTGGAGAGCTGAAGTATTCACCTCATCCTACACATTACAGTGTTGTCAGATTCTTACCCTAATCAAGTCTAGCGAAAAAGGCTCTGCCAACCCACCAAAAGTCTTGCATTTCAACCTTTTGTTGGCATTGGTCTAGACCGAAGCCATACGATTGGTTAGTCTTACTGTAATAGCAAACTAAGTGTCAAGTAGAAGGTCCAGTCCATCAGGCATACAGTCATTTCAGGAGGGAACTCCCTATGAAGAAGTCGGAGATACAAGGATGCCAGGCGGACAAGAGGAAGTCGGGTCGACAAGTCGGGGAGCTGAGCACACTTCAACTTGTTGTGTCCTCAATGCAACCAGTGAACCTTCGCTCTATAGAAGATTGTAGACGTTGGAGCGGCAATAGGCAGGTTGGGATCCTCTGAAGGCTCTTGTGGCTGACATCTTTTACGGGTTATTCTCAAGGGCTCCCCTGACTCCTCCAAAGGAGCAAACACGATCCCCATTGAAGAGCGAGTCAAGGGCAACTCTTCCTTATTAGCAACAGTGTTGCTCGAGGATTCAAGGGGAGGAGAACCAAGCTCCTCCAACTCAGGCTCGTTGAAATTTTATATTTTGTTAATTGAGGCATCAAACATTGTCCGAGCTGTACAAAAAAATGAGTATTCAGTTAATTATCACATAAGAGGAATGAAGTAAATTCTTATCGAAGGAGCGCCCAAGTGCAACATCCATCAGGCTCAACCTAAATCAGAAGAGAAGTCCTTCTAAGTACCCCAAGTTGATTTTGATGTGATCAACCAAGTCAAGTTAGGTCCTAGTGTATTTTGATCTCTATGTCAAAGTGTATAGGAACTTAAGAGCGTAGAAAATCGAACAAAAGATGTAGCAGACGAGAAAAATAACACGGGAAGGAAGCCTACGGGCTCGGTACATCCGAGGGATACAGAGGTTTGTAGAAGAGTACACCAGTGGAGTAAGAAGGACGAGCACGACGTCTGAGGGAAGAGAAGCCAGGAGGAAGTCTATTAGAGGCCGAGGCCAGAGTCGGGTTTGGGTGAGCTTAACTTTGGTTGGCTAGAAATCACCTAAGTGGACAAAAGGAGGAAAAGTCAATGTGAGTGTTGACTTTGACCAAGTGGTCAATAGAGGCACCTCGAGTGCTTTGGGAGGCGCCTCAACTACAAGTCTTAGTTCTGTGGACAACAGAACTGAGGCGCCTCAGTCAGACCAGAACTGAGACACCTCAAGTTGGAACTGAGGTATCTCAAATCAAAATCTATCAACAGCTTACTATTGGCACATGGATAAAATCTTATCCATTTGAGGTGCCTCAGGTCATAACTGAGGTGCCTCAGGTCAACATCAGCATAACGGTAATGTGATTTTTTGGGCTATAAATAACCCCTAAAAGTTAGGATTAAAAATCAACAACTTGTATTCAATTCTTAGTCTCTTTTCTAAGATTTCCAACATTTATAAGCGGTTTCTTCGCCTGTAACCAAGGAGATCTTTTAGTGGAGCTTTTAACTTTCTTGGATTAGCAACTATCTTGATTGTAACCAAATAAATAGTAGCCTCGTCTTTTTAGTTGTTATTTATGATTTTATTTATTTTAACTACATAAACTAATTTGTCATCTTTGTTTAGAATTTGTAAAAGATTTAGTTCTAACTTGTAGGACAATTCACCCCCCCCCCTCCCTTGCCTACCTGTAATGATTCTACAAGTGGTATCAGAGCAACGATACTCTAGAAGGACTAATTGGCCAACCAAAGCAAATTATAAATGGTCGGATCAAGTATCTACCCACTAAAGTTTGAGGGGGAGTTCGCAACATGGAAGTGAAAAATGGTGCTATTCTTTATAATAGATTTTGAAATTTTATTAATAATAAAATATAGTTTTGAAGTGCCCATAGATGAGAACAACAAGATAAAAAAAAAAGTCAATCTCTGGAGCAAGAAGTAACAATCAAATTCTGTAGCCAACGCAAAGACAAAATTCCACCTGTTGATAGTACTACCACCTCAAGAAGTCAACTGCATTGGCAAATACAACTCAGCAAATGAACTCTGGAAGAAATTCCTAGAACTTCACGAAGACATGCCAAAAGCCAAGTTAGCAAGAAGAGACCTTCTTCGGAACCAGTTAACCAATCTCCGGATGAAAGAAGGAGAAATGGTGGTCGAACTTTATGTAAAGATCAAAGAATTAATCTCCGGACTTACCAACCTCAACGAATCAGTAACAAATCACGACTCAATCTGATACGCTCTCAACGTCTTTCCAAGAACCCAGGAGTGAACTTTAATAGTAGATAACTACTACATATCAAAGGACCTGGAGATAAGTACCCTAGAAGAATTATTTTCTACTTTCGAATTACATGAATCTCGATGTGCAGGATCAAGAAAAGAAAAGGAGGATAATATCGCCCTTAACATGAGGAGGATCGAACCAGAATCGGAATCATCGACTGACGAAGATGAAACAACACTTGTGCTAAGGAAACTAAATAAAATGTTTAAATTTAATAAGTTTTCCAAGTCGCAGGGTAAGCAATGTTCTCCAAGAAAGAGACATGTCCGATGCTACCATTATGACGAAGTAGGTCACACCAAAGATCAATGCCCAAAATTAAAGAACAGAAAGAAGAAGAACAAGCCTAAGATGAAGAGCCTGAAAGCAACGTGAGACGATACACCATCAGATGAGAGATTGAAGCCTACACCAGACTTGCACTTATGACAAGTCATCAAGAGAACTATGAAATAACTACCTCCGAAATGAGCATCGATGAAGGGGATGATTCTACAAAAGAGAGCAGTGATGAAGGGGGAGCATCTAGTTCAGACACGACGATATGGAAAGTGAGATATGAAAACATCCACTCGATAAACTACATTTTGGTATTAGATCCATGCTTAGGAGTTTATGTAAATTAAGGATAAAAAAATATAAATTTATAAAAGAAGTTAGTCCTTTCATGTCCTTTAGAATTATATGAATAGAAAAATTGAAAATGCAAAACTAAAAGAGCAAATACAGAATCTAGAAAAAGATTTTGCATGCTCAAATGTTTCTTTTATGAAAAAGAATATTAGATATTTTAGAGAACTAAATTGATACTTGAGAAACCATAGAGGTCAAATTATAAAAATGCCTAAAAATTACATTCCATTGAAATTCTTGATCAACCCTATAAGTAAGAGTTTATATTGGATTCTATAATCAATTTTAAACTATTAATTTTTTTTTTGAATAAATTGCTCTTAACATGTCTTGATTATTAGAAAATCTAAATCAAGTAGTAATATTTAAAAATAATTCATTTTCAAATTTTTTATGAAGTACAAACATCTTATCTACTTATTATAATTTTTTGAAATTTTTTAAAATATTCGATGAATTTTCATGAATCTATTTTTAAAAACCAACTTTTTAATTTCAAAAATAATTAGAAAATTATTTTCAAAAATTCTAATTTTTCAAGATCTGAACGTTATATTTTGACCAATTTAAAAAATTAGCAGAATGTTTTGAGATCAATATCTAATTTTAAAATTATTCTTTGTCAAAAATTATTGTTGTGATTAAAAACATTGTTTTCGAACTCAAAAAATTTATTTTAACCTGAAAATTTTATATTATTGTGTTCATTGATGAAAAGTTTTATATTATTGAGTTCATCGATTTTCCACTTTGATAAAAATTTCAGAAGTACAAATCCCCTTAAACAAAATTATTTTCAAAATCCCTTTAATGAGTTAGTGTTTCATGTTTATTCTAAATATGTTTTTTTATTTCATTTTTTGATGTGATCAAAGGAGGAGAGTGATGAGGATTAAGTTAAGTGTGAGGTCAATTGGTTGAAATGTATTTGCATTATCTTTTTTATGCTAAATTACATTATTTGTTTTAGTGTTACAATGCTTTTTTAGTTTGTTTACTCTAACTTAACTTGGATTGATGCATATCAAAAAGGAGAAGATTGTAAATACTCCAGGTTGGTCTTGATGTAATCAACCAAGTCAAGTTAGATCCTGGTGTGTTTTGATCCCTTGATCCCTGTGTTTAAGTGTGTAGGAACTTAGAAGTGCAGGAAGTCGAACGAAAGACGCAGTAGAAAATAAGGATGGCACGAGAAAGGAGCTGATGGGTTTGGTGCATCCAAGAGATGTGGAGGTCTGTGGAAGAGTACACCGATGGAGAGAGAAGGATGCATGCGACGTCCGAAGGGCGAGAAGCCAAGAGAAAATCTGTTAGAGGTGTAGGTCAGAGTCGGGTTCGGGTGAGCCTAACTCTGGTTGGCCAGAAATCACCCAAGCGGACGAATGGAAGAAATGTCGATGTGGGCGTTGACTTTGATCAAGTGGTCAACTGAGGCGCCTCTAGTGGTTTGGGAGGCACCTCAGCTACAAGTCTTAGTTTTGTGGACAAACAGAACTGAGGCACCTCATTCTTAACCTGAGGTGCCTTAGATCAGAATTGAGATGCCTCAGATCAAAATCTATTAACAACTTACCGTTGGCACGTAGATAAAATCTTATCCATTTGACATGCCTCAGGTCACAATTGAAGCACTTTAAGTCCTCGTCAGTACAACGGTAAAATGATTTTTTTTAACCTATAAATAACCTCCAAAAGCTAGGATTAAAAATCAACAACTTGTATTCAATTCTTAGTTTCTTTTCTGAGCTTTCCAATATCTGTAAGAGGCTTCTCCGCCTGTAACCAAGGAGATCTTTTAGTGGAGCTTTCAACTACCTTGGAATAGCAACCACCTCTTTTCAACCAAGTAAATAGTAGCCTCGTCTTTTTAATTGTTGTTTATGATTTTATTTATTTTAACTATATAAACTAATTTGTCATCTTTGCTTAGAATTTATAAAAGATCTAGTTCTAACTTGTAGAGTAATTCACAATCATCTTGTCATCCTTCAATGGTCCTACAGCCCCTACTTGAGCAACAAGTTCACGTTGAACTTTAGTCTAGATAGCTTGTTAGTCTTCTCCAAGTAGGTTGGCTCGGTTTTGATCTAACTCAAACTTGGGGCTTTGAGCAGTTTCGTCTGATAGCCGGTCACCCAAAAAATAATGATCAGGAGTCAAAAGAATGAGATTTTCACCCTTTATGGTAGGTCAAGTGTTTCTTAAAAAAGCTATAGCCAAGCCTACTAGTGAAGTAAATACTCCCTCCTTCATTTTCTTTAGATAAAAGAGATAATGGAAGACGCGGGGAGTTAGGGCCACTCGGTATAAGCGAAAGAGAATGACTACCCCACACAATTGTCGAAATGAGTTAAGGGCATGTGTGTATGGGGAATTTGGAAGTAGGTGGAGACCTCGGAAAAGAAGGTCGGGATAAGAAAATGAAGTCTGCTCACCATCTAACTCCGTAAAAAGATTACAAAACCAAGCAGAAGATGAGTGGGACGATCACTCAAATTCGGGATAACAATACGGTGGTCGATGAGTATCTCATATTGCAGGCGTAATTGGTCTAGGTTGCCGCCATTGAAATCTGTCTCTATTGACTCATACCAAAAAGTGGATGAACCTTTAGAGGTCATGGTCAGAGGAATAACAAGGCCAAAGAAGGAAATAATGAGAGGAAGATGATAACGTACACCAAAGAACTGTGAACCAATGCAGTCGATTAAGAGAGAACAATGACAAAAAAAACTACATACAAAATCAACTGATTGTCGGGGAGGGAAGATGAACAAAAAGACAAATACAGCGGCATCCTTCCATCACCACCCCTATATAGTTAGGGGCTCATTGGACTCAGTCATTCAATCTTGCAAATGAAAAGGTGGGTTAAGGCATTGGATAGACGGATCAAGCGCTCAAATCACGAAATCTCAACAGTTGAGTCGATTTACTAGCATGGCTTCGAGACATCGCGACTCCTGACTCATCAACATTCATTATACGACAAGATGTACCAATCATCATGGACATACGCCATCACAAGTATCATCCTCATTAATGACGTCTGACTCGCGGATTCCCATGGAAATCAGCAAGGCAACGATAAGGTTCAACAGCCACATCAGCCCTAAATCTCAGGTCGACGATAGGTCAAGTCATACTCTAGTCTAGTCAAT
Source organism: Boesenbergia rotunda (assembly GCA_024364735.1). Taxonomy (NCBI): domain Eukaryota; kingdom Viridiplantae; phylum Streptophyta; class Magnoliopsida; order Zingiberales; family Zingiberaceae; genus Boesenbergia; species Boesenbergia rotunda. The sequence goes on from JAGFNQ010001627.1 coordinate 16,926, forward strand.
CGAACTTGAGCCTCCTTCTATTAGTCTTAGTGGGGAGGTTTGTGATGTGGTGGATAATGGAGTCTCCACATGGAGAGGTTAAGGAGGAAAGTTAAGCTCTTGGTCAATAGTCAAGTGAATGTGAAGGTCAAAAGGTTCACCCGACTTCAACAGTTCGGCATACCTAACTCCCTCAATTTTGTTGCCCGATTCTCTCAACTCAATCTCCCGACTCCATCGGCCCAGGAGCCCAATCTCTGGTGCTCAATCTCCAGACTCCTTCAGCTCGGTCTCCCGACTCTCTCAGCTTAGTCACTTGACTCCATCAACCTAGGAACCCGAGTCTCTCAACTCAGTCTCTTGATTCTCTCAGCTCAGTCACTCAACTCCATCAGCTCAAGAGCCCAACTCTCTCAGGCAGGACTTGCATCATACATGGCTTGTGGTGCTGCTCCACTTTGGCAGACATAGACAACATAGTCGTTACCTCCCAAAGGATATGGATAACATAGTCGTAGCCTCCCGAAGAATGTGGGTAACGTGGCCTTTTATCCCAAAAGACATGGGCAATGTAAGTGTCAAATTCGAAAACATGCAGAGAACATGAAAGTGTAATAGCTCTACAAAAGGTCTCATGCCCCCGCGGGTGTAGGTATGCGAACATGACTCTCAGTATTCCTTTCGTTACTCCCATTTTTTTGTCTTTGTTTAGCCCCTTGTGCTAATTTGAGTATCAGAGTGTCATGCTGAATTTATCCCCAGTGCCCATTCTAATATCTTTGATTACTGTAGATATTTCAAACAATTTCCTCTTCACTAAAGCTTTCCAATCCTTTCCCTCCTCTATTGTCTCCTGCTAACTCATCAAATCGCGATCTTAGACAGGAATACACATCCAATACAAGTTTAGTTTAATTTATCAGTATTTTTTTAGATGATATCAGATTTTCAATTTACACTGATTAATCTTGAGAATTATCAATTCGGTCCTAAAAAATTTTTCACTGACTACCAGAATAAATCAGAAGAGCTCGTAGTAGACGACCAATTAACTTAGTATTCTTAATTCAACTGTCTATCTAGAAAAATTTATCTTTTAATTCTTTGAAATTAAGATTCAATTCTTAAATATTTAAAAAATATTTAAAAAGACATCATGCTATCCAAGAGAAATTTATTAACACTTATACAACATACTATGAGACAGGTCAATTAGATGATCATTGTTTATTCAAAAAATTTCTAATATTATTTAATTTATAAATTCCGACATCTAAACTAGCTAATAATTGCAAATTAATAAGCCAGAAAAAAAAACATTTCTCCCATTGACTTCATAGGAGGCATGCCGCATAACAGTGTAATAGCGTTAATTTATACCGCAATGAATTAATTATTTTACTAAAACAGTTAATTCATCGGTAAATTGCCATAATCTCCCTAATAATCTTTTGAACTTTACATGTATTTCTCACATAAGTTTTTCTTTATTTTTACTCTATGATGAATTTGAATATAAAAGGATGAAAATTGAGTATATATGAATGAAAACTGAGTATAAAAGAGTGAAACTTGAGTATAAAAGAGTGAAAATTGAGTACAGAGTTATTGATATGGTAGATGTAAACTGACATACTCAATTTTTTAACTTTTATATTCAATTTTCTTCAAATAATACTCATCAAATATTTTATCAATATATGGATTACATGTAAAATTGACTTGTTAAATAGTAAGTTTAGGAAAATTTATCATTAATTCATTGCTTCAATGAATTAATTAATTAATTAATTAATGCACATTGCACGAGATGAGACAATGTGAGTGCGATCCTCCTCCTCTCCTCTCCTCTCCTCTCCTCTGCTTTAATTCGAATCCAATTCTGATGCCAGTGCTTTACTGACACAACTACTTCAACGAGCTTTTGAACTCCGTTTTCTTTAATACCTCAGTCAGAGAAAAGTAGCCATTGTGGCAGCTACATTTTGAGTTTTCATGGTCAAACCCCAACTCGATTTTCCCGATCTAACACGGTCAATTTATATCACTTATTCATCGATTGTGATTCCTGTACGGGAGGTAGATAAATTTTGCAGGGTGACGGCTGCGTACTGGACTCGTGCATTACATTCTTGCAGAACGAAGAGACTCTGTTCTCGCTGGTGAGCGTTGGAGATGGCGCTCCGGTTGGCTTCTCTGTTGCTCCTCTGTTCTGCGACCTCATTACTGGCGATCACTTCGGCAGCTCCGGCCAACCCATCCTTCTCCTTCAACGAGACATTTGATGTAATGTGGGCGGAGGATCACTTCAAGACGTCTCCTGACGGGCAAATTTGGTACCTTTATTTGGACAACAGAAGCGGTAGCTAATCTTTCTCCGTAGAGTCGGTTTCTGATATTTTCTTGTTCGATGTAATCCATCCTGTTTGATCTTTAGGTTGCGAATTCCAGACGCGGCAAAGGTACAGATTCGGGTGGTTCAGCATGAAGCTGAAGCTCGTCGGCGGTGATCCTGCGGGCGTCGTCACGGCCTACTACGTACGTGAGTGGTTCAAGCTTGATTGAAGTTACGGTTTTGCAGCTGGCATCAATAAAGACTTGGATCGCAGATGTGCTCGGACTTGGGGGCGGCTCCGACGAGAGACGAGCTGGACTTCGAGTTCCTGGGGAACCGAACGGGGCAACCGTACACTCTGCAGACCAACGTGTACAAGGACGGAGTGGGCGGGAGGGAGATGAGGCACACCTTGTGGTTCGATCCCACCGCAGACCTCCACTCCTACTCCATTCTCTGGAACACCCACCAGATCGTATAAGTTTAATGCGTCTTCTCTCCATCTTCGCCCTGAAATCACAGACCTCGGTCGAGAAGTTTTATGCTGGCGTTTGCAGGTTTTTTGTGGACAGAGTACCGATCCGGGTGCACAAAAACAATGGCGGTGCGAGCAGCCATTTCCCCGACGAGAAGCCGATGTACATGTTCTCGAGCATCTGGAACGCCGACGATTGGGCGACGAGGGGAGGGTTGGAGAAGACGGACTGGGGGAACGCGCCGTTCGTGTCGTCGTACAGGGATTTCCAAGCGGACGGGTGCCGGTAGGAGGAGCCTTACCCGGCGTGCGCCGTCGCCACCGGCGAGCACTGGTGGGACCAGTCCGAGGAGTGGGGTCTGGCGGAGACGCAGCAGGAAGACTTGGGGTGGGTGGGGCGGAACCTGGTGACATATGACTACTGCAAGGACAGGGAGAGGTTCCCCCAGCCGCCGGAAGAGTGCAATCTGTAGAACAAACAAGATGGTGAATGAATTACTTTGGTATTTTGTTGAAATTATTTACTAAGAAAAGAAAGAAAATAACTTCCAGCAACTTGCCATAGATTCTGGCGAGCAATCATCGAACGTTTCATTACCATATGCATAGAGAAGAAAAAAACCTATAACTTTTTTATGGTGTCCCACTCTTCAACAGGAGTTGAGAATTTGAATTTCCATGTGGAATGCCCGATCCCACCCAAGTAAAATATAACCATCACAGTAACATTTTTTTTTCAAATTGAAATATGCTATTTTTTAATGATAATAAATACAAGATGTCCTTTTGATTTCCAAAATTTAACACGCGGCCAATTTTCGAATTTATATTCTTGTTCTGCTAATCACCTCCTCATTCTAACCTTTATTTTTTAAAAAAAACAGTAGTAGAAATCCGTGACTTTGAGCCGTTTGGAAACCACGCGCCTGAGTAAGATTATTTTTTTTTTAGATATGCTGAGCTGCCATCCACGTTGTTTATGACTAAATGGCAAAATTTAGTACAATTAGTGTTGAAAATAATGGTAGTTTATAAAGAGAGATGGTCATATTAACATAATCTATAGTCATATTTTGTTCTTTTGCTCTTAGATCCGTAACAGATCTAGTGGCAAACAACCTTTTTATCTTTCAAGAAATCAAGCGAGCTCCAATATAAATATACAATTATACATAGCTATCGGTGTAGTGGATCTCTGCAGCCGTTCCGGTCGCTGAAAAGATGGTCTGCTGCAGCAACAAGCTTCTGCCTCTGTTCTTGCTCCAATTCACATGCTGGAGCTGCTTTCTTGGGTCGACCCATGGAAATGGCCTCAGGGTCGGGTTCTACTTCCAGTCCTGCCCTCGAGCAGAGGCCATAGTCAGAAGAACAGTGGAGAGTTACTTCTCGCAGGATCCCACCGTGTCAGCTCCTCTCCTCAGGCTTCACTTCCACGACTGTTTCGTCAGGGTATTATTAATCATCAACTGTCTGCTCCCACTCGCAATTCCAACTTGTAGATTTTTCTTTTGTTTTATTTTTTTTAAAGGGTTGTAAATTAGAGCATGCAGGGATGCGATGGATCGGTGCTGCTCAACTCCACAAGGAGCAACTTGGCCGAGAAGGACGCGAAGCCCAACCTGACGCTGGATGGATTCTACGTGATCGACGCCGCCAAGGCAGATCTGGAGAAGGCTTGCCCTGGCACCGTCTCGTGTGCTGACATATTGGCTCTTGCAGCGAGGGATGCAGTGTCGTTGGTGAGCACTTTTAATTGGTTGCTGTTGGTCTCGCTTTGTCTCTGTTTTGATTAATCTTGCGTTTGGTGGGGATTGACTCAGGCTACGGGACTGGGAAAAGGGATAAATCTGACGAGAGAAAGTCAGCTGTATCAAGTGGAGACCGGGCGTAGAGATGGGTCTGTCTCCGCAGCCAGAGAAGCAGCAGCCCATCTGCCATCCTCCGATGATAATATCGCCATTCTGAAAGCAAATTTCAGATCCAAAGGCCTCAATTCCACGGACTTAGCGATCTTATCAGGTGACATGATGAAAATCACAGTCAACCGATGAACTTGATCGAGAATGATCCTTCTGTTTTTTTCGTACTTGCGCAGGGGGCCATGCAATAGGTAACTCACACTGCTTCTCCTTCGAGAAGAGGCTGCACCACCACTACGATGGTAGGGGCCTCTCCGACGCGACCATGGCCGCTGACTACAAGGTGGAGTTGCTGAGGCAGTGCAGGGCGGGGAACGACACGGTGGTGGAGATGGTCCCCGGCAGCTCGACGACGTTCGATGCAGAGTATTATGGGTTGGTCTCCAAACAGAAGGGGTTGTTCCACTCCGACGAGGCTCTTCTGGAGGACGAGGTGACGAGGCGCTACGTCTACTCCAGGAAACGATTGCCGGAGTCGATCTTCTTTGCCGATTTCGGGGTGTCCATGGTGAAGATGGGGCGGGCTGGAGTGCTAACCGGTAGCTCAGGAGAGATCAGGACGAACTGTGCTTTGGTCAACCACTGATTATGATCTTAATTTTAAGATTGTGATTGTGTTTGCTCTGTTTTTTTGTTTTTGCTCATTATTAATGAAGATGTTATGATTTCAGATGGCGTTGAACAAAGTAAAGTTATCTTGTGTGTGAGACAAAGCTTCGTGTTTTGGTGAACTATGAGTGGATCACACTTATTGATTGTGTTGGTCGTCTTTTTGACTATTAACGTGACACTTTTGCTGAAATAGCTGCACAGTTTGCATGCCGAATTCAAAGATGGAGAAAATTTGAACTTTTAGGAGCGATCACAAAGACTTCACCGAAACATGCAATGCAGAATGAGTACAAATATCATAATTAATACAGCACGATTGCATATCAAGACTGTTCATTATTTGTTAATCAGAATGGCTGTACATGCTCTATATAGGACTGATCTTCTTCACAAAGTGAATGGATGTCATCTGTCTCTCACTCACCTCTCCACATGTTTAGCTGGACAAAATTCAAATTTGTGGCTTTTAAGGCAGGCATTGAATTGAATAGGCTGTACACTCTTTTAGGTACTTTATTACAACAGTTCTTACATTTTGTATTTGTATTGACAGAACTCAACCAAAAAATGTAGCCGAATGCACAATGAAATGCATCATCGGTAGGCAAACAGTAATCTCATGTGGGAAAGCTTCTTGCAGCAACAATAATCCATTCTTCACAAAAAGTGAGAGAGCATAAATTTGTTTATCTTAGGCTTCCTTGATTTTTTTTAAAAAAATATTTCCATTTTTTAATATTTAATCAATACAAAATCATGATGAATGGATTTTTTTGTCAACAAAAAATTTTAATCTAGTCTATCGAGTCAGTCTATCTAGCCAAGTCAATCGATCTCTTATCTATTCAATTGGACTAACGAAGCCGATCATACTAGTCAATCTCATTGGGCAGTTGATCTCATTGAGATATAGTTGACTTGATTGAGCCTGTTAGATTGAAGTTGATTCAAATAATTTAGGTCATCGATTTAAATGAGCTAGTTTGGATGGTTCCACGAGCACTTCCCGATTTATCCTGACGGCCGGTAGGAAATTTCCGTAAAGTCAGGTCGGTCGTCCGAGGTTGGAAAAACCTCGTTAATCATTTTTCGAGGATGCTGGAGGCGAGCGATTCGCTTTTTGCCACATAGTTTGGATGGTTCGATTAAATGATTCAATTCGAGCTAGCCAACGAGTTGTTGATCTTGATGATCTAGATGATTTAGGTGGACTAAATATGTATTGAGTCCAATTGAATAGGTTTGATCAAGATAAAGATCCATTTGACCTAGAAAAATAAAATTTATATGCTCAATAAAAAAAGTGATATTAATAACATGTCTAAATAGCAAAAAGTAATTAATTTATTTAGTTTCCTTTTATAAACAAATTGTTTTTCTTATAAATAAATTATTTTTCATAAACAAACGAGACCTTGATCTCCTCTCAAATCGAAGACTCCCAGCTTGGAGTGGCGCCATACCGCAATCAACGCTAAACCTCTTTTCAAATGTTGAAAAAGCTTCCCAAAATGATCAACTTTGTGTCACGTGTCTACCTACCTGTGTGTTATATGAACACTAATTATCAATCTCTCATTCTCCAAGTTGCAAGAATTTTTTTTATTAAAATTATATTTAATTTATATTGATTAATTTCAAAATTATCAATTTAATTTTGTAAAATTTTTTATCAACTATCAGATAAATTAAAAATACTCATCAACTTAATTTTTTTAAATTCATTAAAATTAATTTATTCGTTAGTATTTAATCCTAAATTATTGGAAAAATTGAAAAGACGTACGTTCTTCCTCATCACCGTTGCTGGTACTAATTTTTTAAAAGGAAAATAAAATTACAATAATAAATAAATAAATATAAGAGTTAGAAGTTCCCATACCTACGTTTAAATTATTATTAAATGATATTTTATTTACGACACTTTAATAAGTATTATTTATTCTATTTTAATTCAATGAACGATGTTTACTGTAAATGCTAACAAAACTATTATATTTATTTTATATTTATCAAAGTTTTTATAAGGAAAAACTATCCTAAATTCCTTAATAAAGAACTCAATTTCCTTCTCGATTTCTATGTAAAAAAAAATTTATTTCTACTCCCTACATGTAAAATTTTATTTACTTCAACTACTAATTCATTTAATTACTCTGAATTTTTTTTAGGTATAAACAATCCGAAATAAAATATAATTCCTTCTGATGGGGTTAAACACCCCGTGGCTGACACGTGAATTGAAGAAGCTATGTGACAAGATATAACGAGTCTGAACGACTCTCTTTCCGGAGCTCCCGAGACCTTCTCGGGAAAGGGATCCCCCGAGACTCCACGCGGGTAGAGACGCCGCGGAGATCGAATCAGAGGACGCACTCCCGAGATCACCTCGGGAAGTCAAGTCCCCAAAACCACCTCGGGAAGGTAAAATGCCCGAGACCCCCCGGGCCAGAAGACCCCGAGATCACCTCGGGGAAGCGGAGCCCAAAAAGCATTTGACCTCAAGGAACAATCTCCTTTCTTCGGATCTACGGATAACCATCACCCATTATCACTGAGTCATCATGACTCATAATTATCGCAACGGGCCAAACTTAATGACGGTGTGGATCCTGTAACCGACAATTGGGGGGATGTGACAAAGATCGTGGAGACTCGTGAGACAGCCACCGAATGTATAAAAGGTACTCTAATCCCTCCGGTAAAGGGTGTAAACTTCACGCATACCCTTTTTGCCTTCTTTTCATCTCCTGGATCAAGGCACTGACTTGAGTGTCAGAGTGGGCTCCGCCGGACAACCTCCGGCGTGTTCCCCTAACGCTCGTGTTAATCACACAAGGTGTGAACTCTACCTCTAGCGTCAGCGTCAGTGCCCGCGTGGGCTGAACCCTGTGTTGGGACCGGGTGCATGCTGACATGGATGCGGGTTCGTAATTTTAAAAATTAATTACGTGCAGCGGAAGGTTTAGCATAAATAATTTCTCTAAATCATTTAACCGCACATCTAAGCATGCAATTTTATCTTGTATAGACATGATCATATATTTGAAATTTTGCAAAAACATAAACTAATTTACGTATTACCTCGCGTAACTCGAAGGAAGAGACGAGATCCAACCGTAAGCGTCCCTTGGAAGCTCCACCTCTATTCACGTCTACGCCGAGTATCTTCGAGATGACTTCGCAAAGTCACGAGTTTCGTGTTCTCGAGAACTACTAGATTCTCCGAGAACGCGACGAGAAAAACCAAGAGAGAAGTCGGAAGACTAACCACAAAAGGATGGCCGGCTGATGCTCCTTCTTGGGGCTGGTTGGCGCACGGCAAGAAGGGGAGAAGAGAAGGAGAGAAAGAGAGGGAGAGAGCCTATGCCTTCGTCTCTTCGATTATTACTTAAGCTTGCCTTGGGTCCTTTATATAGTGGTCTCTCAACTATCAAGTCTTTCAAATATAGAATAACTTATTCCATCATGTCAAGTTTGATTTTATATCATGGTTAAAATTATATTTTAATTCATGATAAAAATCAATCAAGTCTCTTCTCTCTTATGGAATAAATTTTCTTATCATGGTAAATCAATCCATGATTGATTTTATAAAATAAACCAATCCATGGTTCATTTTAATTTCCATGAAAAATAAACCAAACCTTGGTTTATTATATAAAAATTTATATCATCCATAGTTTTATAAAACAAACCACACTTGGTTTATTTTATAAATTGAACCAAAAACTTGGTTCTCTCCCTTTGTTGTGGCCGACCAAGCAAAGAGGATGGAGACCCTCTTTGGCCGGCCCATCCAAGCCAAGCCCCAATGAATTAAACTTATTTAATTCATCTATTAAGTCTTCAAAAGACTTAGCCATTTTTACACTTCCGATGCGTCTTTGAAAAATTCAGATTCGACTTATCGTTTGGCTCAACCAAACTTAATCTCTCTTGATTGGAAAATCCAATTTTCAACTCGTTTTAAATCCCTCGGATTACTCGTAGTGCGTGTGACTAAATAGGCTTTCGATTTATGTTGGCCGTCTATAATTAATCAATTAATTATAGAACGATCATGAGTGACACCCAGTAGTACATCATGATCCCCAATTAATCGAATGATCAACGGTTGACCTCAGAAACAATTCTGAAACCCTTCAGCAGCTATAATGAATCGTGCCCCATTCCCTTCACCATCTTATACCCACTTGGTTGAGGATATGGTCTATGTGTGTCAGTCCCCACTAGGCTGACTACGTCACACCTAGCCCAAGTAACGTTTTCTCGTCCTACGGATTCTAATTACTCTCATGTATTTAAGAGATTCATACTCTGAACATGTCATGCTCTGGCCAGAGGCTTCGAGTAACAATCCGACGATAGGCCTCGGGTATACATCTCCTAGCAAGGAGTGGTGAATCCTTTGTAGGTTGTTCAAACATCTTCAGGCACTTCGGCTTATACCCAATCATCCTGGGTTCACACCTCCTTGGAGATGCTTGCTTAAGATGTCAAAGTATAAGTCTCCATGACCAAGATGACTTGAACATCGCAAGTCAAAGGAACATCGCACTTAAGCTGCAGTAAGAACTTCACTGACATATCTATATGTAGACTACCATATGAAGTTTTACAGTCAGTCACTCCAATGAACTAGTTCCCTTAACTAGCATTCATGTTTATCTCCGGACATCTCAATTTCACCAGCCAGTGAGAATCAGCTGATTAGAGAATAACCCATGCTAGTCTCAACAGAATTGATAGTGTCCATATTTATCAATTCATCGACTAGGGACAATTTCAATACTTCACAATTGCACATGTAGAGATAATCACTAGTTGTGAATTCATCACAAATTCTTTCATGTTGTGAATTGTATTGCGGACATTCAGTAAATGAGTTTAAGATCTCAATCAAATACACAAACATGTATACTCAAATAGTGAATATTCATTTATTAGAATAAATGATTACAATCATAAGGCGATTACCTTAGGACACTTCTCTCATATCACTAACACCCTGGTGACTGGCCATCGACATCCATTCCTTCCATAACAAGTTTGGCGCCGTCTGTAGAAAACCAGTAAAACACCAGAAGGAGCACCGATGGCCGAGCTGGCAGGACAATCCATCGCCCTGACGAAAGAGGAACTAGATCGATTGATCGCCAACGCCGCTAAGCGTGTGCTCGAACAACATCAGATCGGGCAAGCCGCATCGCGTCGAGTGGTTTCAGGGCAAGCCGAGATCCCCAAAATCTCCCTTTCGCACCATCACCACCGAAGATCTGTCTCACCACCGGCTGGGCATGTGGTGACACCTCCAGTGCACCAGTGAGAGTCCCTAGGGCACTTATAGAAAATTAACTCGGCTGCTTCCCGTGTTCTGTGACAAGAAGAATGAGGGGAGAAGCGGGAAGGACCTAGGAACTTCCAGCAGATCCCCTCCGCGCTAGCGCTTCTCTTCGCCTTACGACAGGCTCGACGATCCTAACTCCGTGCTAGCGCTTCTCTTTGCCTGCGCTTCTCTTCGCCTTACGACAGGCTCGGCGATCCTAGCTCCGTGCTAAAGCTTCTCTTCGCACGACAGGCACGACGATCCTAGCTCCGTGGTAGCGCTTCTCTTCGCCTTACAATAGGCTCGGCGATCCTAGCTCCATGCTAACGCTTCTCTTCGCCTTACGATAGGCTTGGTGAATGTAGCTCCGTGCTAGCGCGTCATTTATCTCACTGTATTACGACAGGCTTGGCGATCCTAACTCCGCGCTAGCGCTTCTCTTCACCTTACGACAGGCTTGGTGATCATGTTGGGACCGGGTGCATGTCAACAAGGATACGAGTTCGTAAAATTTTAAATTTTTACGTGCAGCGGAAGAATTTGCATAAAATAATTTCCTAAATTATTTTAACTTCGTATCTAGCATGCAATCTTATGGTGTGTTGAAATAATCATAAAATAAAACTTTGCGGAAAAGTAAACTAATTTACCAAGTACCTCGCATAACCCGAAGTAAGGGACGAGATCCAACCGTAGCGTCCCTTGGAAGCTCCGCCTCTATTCGCGTCCACGCCGAGTTCTCTTCGGGATGACTTCGCAAAGTCACGAGTTTTGTGCCGACGAGAACTACTAGATTCTCTATAGGCACAACAAAGAAGATCAAGAGAAGAAAAGGAAACTAACCAACGAAGTAACGGAATCGAATTCCGAGAGAGAGGGAGATGTGATCCGCTTCTTCTTCTTCTTGGTTGGTTTCTTCTTCTCCTTGAAGCTCACGGCAACACCTTGCCTTGGTGTAGGTTAGGCGCTGACCCTAATGGAGCTAGGGTGGCCGCCGGCCCTAATGGAAGGGAGGGGGAAGGAGGAGAGAAGAGAAGAGAGAGAGGGAGAGCTCTATTTCGATTATCAAAATCCTAGGAATCCAAGGCTTGCCTATGGTTCCTTATATAGTTGCTTCTCCCTTGCCAAGTCTCCTCTTAACCGAATTAACGGAATTAACGGAATTAGTTATCATAAGAAATTTATCCTATAAATTCTCTTATGAATTATTCCGTTTAAACTAAGTTTTATTATAACTAACTTTATAATAAAACCAATTAGTTATCATAAGAAATTTATCCTATAAATTCTCTTATGAATTTTATTATAACTAACTTTATAATAAAACTAATTAATTATCATAAGAAATTTATCCTATAAATTCTCTTATGAATTATTCCGTTTAAACCAAGTTTTATTATAACTAACTTTATAATAAAACTAATTAATCTCTCCTTTTATTATGGAATAAATTTTATAAGAAATTTATAAATTTTCTTATTATGGAAAAATCAATTCATAATTGATGTTATAAAATTAAAATAAACCAATTCATGGATTATTTTAACTTTCATAAAAAGAATAAATTTCTATAAATTTATTTATATAAATTTTTTTATACAAATTTATTTATCCATAATTTATAAAACAAATCGTGCTAGATTTGTTTTATTAATTAAACCAAAATTAATTGGTTTTTCTCCCTTTAGGTGGCCGGCCAACCAAGGAGGGTTGGCACGCTCTTTGGCCGGCCCAAACCGAGCCGAACCAACGCGAATTAAACTCATTTAATTCGCCCAATAAGCCTTCAAAAGACTTAGCCAATTTTAGCTTCCATTGCGCCTTTGATTAACTCAGATTCGACTTATTTCTCTGGATCGGAAAATCCAATTTTCAACTCGTTTTAAATCCCTCGGATTACTCGTAGTGCGTGTGACTAAATAGGCTTTCGATTTATGTTGGCCGTCTATAATTAACCAATTATAGAACGATCATGAGTGGCACATAGTAGTACATCATGATCCCTAATTAATCGAAAGATCAACGGTTTGACCTCAGAAGAAATTATTCTGAAACCCTTCAGCAGCTCTAATGAATCGTGCCCCATTCCCTTCACCATCTTATACCCACTTGGTTCAGGACACGGTCTATTTGTGTCAGTCCCCACTAGGCTGACTACGTCACACCTAGCCCAAGTAGTGTCTTTCTCGTCCTTTGGATTTCTAATTACTCTCATGTATTTAAGAGACTTGCACTCTTAACATGATATACTCTGGCCAGAGGTTTTCAGTAACAATCCGACGATAGGCCTGGGTATACATCTCCTCGCAAGGAGTGGTGAATCCTTTGTAGGCTGTTCAAACATCTTCGGGCACTTCGACTTATACCCAATCATCATGGGTCCACACCTCCTTGGAGATGCTTGCTTAAGATGTTAAAGTATAAGTCTCCATGACCAAGATGACTTGAACACTGCAAGTCAAAGGAACATCGCACTTAAGCCGCAGTAAGAACTTCATTGACATTTCTATAGATAGATTCCATATGAAGTCTTACAGCTAGTCACTCCAATGAACTAGTTCCCATAACTAGCATCCATGTTTATCTCCGGACATCCCAATGTCACCAGCCAGTGAGAATTAGCTGATTAGAGAATAACTCATGCTAGTCTCAACAGAATTGATAGTGTCCATTTTTATCAATTCATCGACTAGGGATATTTTCAATACTTCACATTTGCACATTTAGAGATAATCACTAGTTGTGATCCCATCACAAATTCTCTTATGCTGTGAGTTGTATTGCGGACATTCAGTAGATGAATTTAAGATCCCAATCAAATACACAAGCATGTATACTCAAATAGTGAATTATCATTTATTTAAAATAAATATTTTACAATCATAAGGTGATTGCCTTAGGACACTTCTCTCATATCACTAACAGATCATAGCTTCGCGCTAGTGCTTCTCTTCGCCTTACGACAGGCTCGGCGATCCAAGCTCCGTGCTAGCGCTTCTCTTCGCCTTACGATAGGCTCGGCGATCCTATATCCGTGCTAGTGCTTCTCTTCGCATTACGACAGGCTCGGCGAACCTAACTCCGCGCTAGCGTTTTATATATCTCACTGCCTTACGACAGGCTTGGCGATCCAAGCTCTGCGCTAGCGCTTCTCTTCGCCTTACGACAGACTTGGCGATCCTAGCTCCGCACTAGCACTTATCTTCGTCTTACAACAGGCACGACGATTCTAGCTCCGTGCTAGCGCCTTTCTTCGCATTACGATAGGCTCGACGATCCTAACTTCGTGCTAGCGCTTCTCTTCGCCTTACGACAGGCTTGGTGATCCTAGCTCCGTGCAAGCGCTTCTCTTCGCCTTACGACAGGCTCGGCGAACCTAGCTCCACACTAGCGCTTCATTTATCTCATTGTCTTACGATAGGCTTGGCGATCCTAGCTCTGCGCTAGCGCTTCTCTTCACCTTACGACAGGCTCGGTGATCTTAGATCCGTGATAGTGATTCTCTTCGCCTTAGGACAGGCTTGGTGATCCTAGCTCTGCGCTAGTGCTTCAGTTTGCCTTACGACAGGCTCGACAATCCTAGCTCCGAGCTAGCGCTTCTCTTCACCTTTCGACAGGCTCGGCGAACCTAGCTCCGCGCTAGTGCCTCATTTATCTCATTGCCTTATGATAGGCTTGGCGATCGTAGCTCCGCGCTAGCGCATCTTTTTGCCTTACAACAGGCTTGACGATCCTAGCTCCGCGCTAGCGCTCCTCTTCGCCTTACGACAAGCTCTGCGATCCTAGCTCCGTGCTTGTGCTTCTCTTCGCCTTACGACAGGCTCGGCGATCCTAGCTCCGTACTAGCGCTTCTCTTGCCGGAGCTAGCGCTTCTCTTCGCCTTACGACAGGCTTGGCGATCCTAGCTCCATACTAGCACTTCTCTTCGCCTTACAACAGGCTCGGCGAACCTAGCTCCGCGCAAGCGCTTTATTTATCTTACTGGCTTACGACAGGCTCGACGATCCTAGTGTTGGAACCCGGATAGCTAGAGAGGGGGGGTGAATATAGCCAAACACTTTGACCATTGGCACTTATCAAATTTCTGCACTCAACCTTATCAGTAGCACAGCGGAAGAAACAATGGAAACAAAGCAGTGCAGAAAACAAAAACAAAAAATGAAGGCAAACAAACACAACTAGCAAGATCGCTAACAAGGAGGGTTTACAAGGTTCGGGGATAACTTGCCCCTACTCCTTGGCGTGCCCTTAAGGTGGGTGATCCCTTGATCGTCGGCAGATCAAGCCCTGGTTATCACCGGATAGAAAGCAACCTCCTTCTCAGTGGAGAAACCTCTCCACAGCGTTTCAATCACAGATATATGTTTAAGCACAATGAAACAACAAGAAAGATCTTACTTAGCACTTAGCAAAGACAAGAACACAGCAAGCTCCCTCAGAGCTCCACCCAGCGACGATCTCACGCAAGAGCCCTCTCCTCGTGTCTTCTCGCTGTTGGACTCGGAGCTTCTTGTTCCGTCCTTCAAGCGCTCAAGTAATGAATGGTTGCTTCACAGATTGTAGTTGCTTGCACAAGATGATGGAACTACAGAACACGCAAGCAAGATGTGGAGAACACAAAGGCGCAGCAAGAACTCAGTTCACGAACTCTAGAACTCTGCTTCAACGAAGCCTTCTTCCGCCCTTTTGTTTCTCCACTCAGCACCAGGTGACAGCATCTCCTGCAGCCTCCAGCTGCTTCCCTGCCAACGCCAGCTACCACTGAGCCCTCCCTGGACTTCCTGAGCTCCCCTCAGCCAAGCTCCAGTTAGCAGCTCCAGTCTGCAGCTCCAGCCGTTGCAACCTGAGATGGAAAACGGACAAACCTGCTCCAAGGAAAGCCTCCATTGACTTCTCCTTGAGTGTTTGAATCCTTCCCTGTCACCTGCAGCTTGATCTGAGTATTAGAACAGCATATCACTTAGTAAATCAAGAATCAGAAGTTAAGCGCAGAGAATCGGATACGTTCAGACGTGATCAGAGCGTCTGACAGTGAATTTTGAATTAAAGTGATCGGTCACCGGACCGATCAGAGAGCCTCCTGATCAGTCACCAGACCGATCAGGCTCCGTCCTGATCGGTCCCCAACGCTCAATTAGAAATCGTGATTTATTTGGGACTCTCCTGGATCGATCACCAGACCGATCCCAGGTTGTGGATCGATCACCCGACTGATCCACCCCTTTATCGGGCAATTTCTGAGCTTCACAGTCCAGACCTCCTGATCGATCACCGGACCAATCAGGAATGGAGTGGGATGTCCAGAGATAAACATGGATGCTAGTTAAGGGAACTAGTTCATTGGAGTGACTAGCTGTAAGACTTCATATGGGAATCTACATGTAGATATGTCAATGAAGATCTTACTGCGGCTTAAGTGCGATGTTCCTTTGACTTGCAGTGTTCAAGTCATCTTGGTCATAGAGACTTATACTTTGACATCTTAAGCAAGCATCTCCAAGGAGGTGTGGACCCAAGATGATCGGGTATAAGCCGAAGTGCCCGAAGATGTTTGAACAGCCTACAAAGGATTCACCACTCCTTGCGAGGAGATGTATACCCAGGCCTATCGTCGGATTGTTACTCAAAGCCTCTGGCCAGAGCATATCATGTTTAGAGTGAGAGTCTCTAAAATACATGACAGTAATTAGAAATCCAAAAGACGAGTAAGACATTACTTGGGCTAGGCGTGACGTAGTCAGCCTAGTGGGGACTGACACCATTGACCGTGTCCTGAACCAAGTGGGTATAAGGTGGTGAAGGGAATAGGGCACGATTCATTAGAGCTGCTGAAGGGTTTCAGAACAATTTCTTCTGAGGTCAAACCGTTGATCTTTCGATTAATTGGGGATCATGATGTACTACTAGGTGTCACTCATGATCGTTCTATAATTAGTTAATTATAGACGGCCAACATAAATCGAAAGCCTATTTAGTCACACGCACTACGAGTAATCCGAGGGATTTAAAACGAGTTGAAAATTGGATTTTCCGATCAAGAGAAATAAGTCGAATCTGAGTTAGTCAGAGGCGCAATGGAAGCTAAAAATGGCTAAGTCTTTTGAAGGCTTTTCGGGCGAATTAAATGAGTTTGATTCGCGGCGGTTCGGGTTGGCTTTGGCCGGCCAAAGAGGGTCCCAAAACCCCTTTGTTGGCCGGCCACAATAAGAGGAGAAAACCAATTAATTTTGGTTTAATTAATAAGATAAATCCAGCGCGATTTATTTTATAAATTATGGATAAATAAATTTGTATAAAGAAATTTATATAAATAAATTTATAGAAATTTATTCTTTTATGGAAGATTAAAATAATCCATGAATTGGGTTTTTTTTAATTTTATAAGATCAATTATGAATTGATTTTTCCATAATAAGAAAGTTTATAAATTTCTTATAAAATTTATTCTATAATTTAAAGAGAAGAGGAATTTGTTTTATTATAAATTAGTTATAATAAAACTTGGTTTAAACGGAATAATTCATAAGAATTTATAGGATAAATTTCTTATGATAATTAATTAGTTTTATTATAAAGTTAGTTATAATAAAATTCATAAGAGAATTTATAGGATAAATTTTCTTATGATAATTAATTTATTTTATTATAAATTAGTTATAATAAGACTAGGCTTAAACGGAATAAGCAATAAGAAAATTTATAAGATAAATTTCTTATAACTAATTCCGTTAATTCCGTTAATTCGGTTTAGAGGGAGACTTAGCAAACGAGTTGCTACTATATAAAGGAACCAAAGGCTAGCCCTTATTCCTAATTAAGAGATTAATTATTCTCTCCCTCTCTCTCTCTTAATTCTTCTCCTCTCCCTCTCCCTTTCTTGCCTAGGGCCGGCGCCCACCCTAGTGGTTTAGGGCCGGCGCACCAAACAACTTCCCCCTTTGAAGTTGGCGTGAGCAATCAAGAAGAAGGAGAACCCGAACAAGAAGAAGAAGAAGCGGATAGCGACTCCTCTCTTCTCGGAATTCGATTCCGTTACTTCATTGGTTAGTTTCCTAATTTCTCTCTTGTTCTTCTAGTTGTGCCTTCTGAGAATCTAGTAGTTCTCGTCGGCACAAAACTCGTGACTTTGCGAAGTCATTCCGAAGAGAACTCGGCGTGGACGCGAATAGAGGCGAAGCTTCCAAGGGACGCTACGGTTGGATCTCGTCCCTTTTCTTCGAGTTACGAAAGGTACAAAGTAAATTAGTTTACTTTTCCGCAAAGTTTTATTTTATAATTATGTCAACACACCATAAGGTTGCATGCTAGATACGAAGTTAAAATAATTTAGGAAATTATTTTATGCAAATTCTTCCGCTGCACGTAAAAATTTTGAATTTTACGAACTCGTATCCTTGTCGACATGCACCCGGTCCCAACATTGGTATCAGAGTCGGTTAGTGTTCGACTTAATCATATAATTGTTTTGTGGAAAACTTTGTCATGATCTCAATTTCGGAAAAATTTTTTCAATTATGGAAACTTTCGAATTATAATAAATTTTAGATTTAGGAATTTCAAAGTTTGGAAATCCTCATGAAATTTTGCAAACGTTTGAAATTTTCTATTTTCTGAAATTTTATAATAATTTCGAAATCTTCCCATCTTTGGAAACTTTCCAATTTTGGAAAATTTTTCTACTTTAGAAATTTTCCAATTTTGGAAATATGTAAGTTTCCTTTGTACCAGAAACTTACAATTATTCTGAAAATCAATTTTCGAAATCTCGCAATTTTGGGCACTTTCTTTTAAGAAAGTCTAGACAAATTCATGGACAGTTAATTGACAATTAAATTTGAATTGGTTTTTAAATTGACAACAAAATTCTTTATTTTGGATTGAGCCTCGGGGAGCCGTCCAATTTAAAGTTAGTTGTTGTAATTTAATTTCCCAATTTTAATTGAAATTGTCATGTTTGATTGGATTGAGCCTCGGGGAGCCGTCCAATTAGATTTACAACACATTACTTTTCTTTGGGTATCTGAGCCTCGGGGAGCCACCCTTAGAAAACAATTTGTTGTAATTAATTAAATCCATGAATAAAATATGTTTAAGAGGTGATGCTCTTACATATTGTTGTCTCCAAAATTAATTAGGAAAATGGTTTCCTATAGAGTTTCTTAAATGAGATTTTCATGAAAATAATATGTAGTTGAATTAAGGGATTTGTCTCTTAATTTAACAAGATTTGATTTAGAGAAATCAAAGTCTTGAACATATTATTTCCGAAATTAATTATGACAATTTAGGAAATTGTTTCCCAAAATAATACCTTTAATAAAGTATGAAATTATAATTAGGAAATCCGGTTCCTAATTTAATTCATGATACTTGATAAATTAAGTCACATACATACTTTATTAAGGAAATCGTTAGTCATGACATAATTTTATGTCATGAATGTGCTTAAAAAGAATGAGACCCAAAACCCCTTATAAAAATATTAAGGGCAACACCTTCCATTAATATGGTTAGAATCGAAGTTTTGTTTCTCGCTTGGGTTGATGGACACATCCATGCCCGACTTGAACCTCAACATGTTCAAACCATGGAATTAGTTTATGAATAATATAGTTCGAGTCAGAGGTCAATCATTAG
>JAGFNQ010001627.1:38278-53414 GCA_024364735.1 Boesenbergia rotunda
GCTATGTTATGTACTAGGCCCGATGGGTATCGTATGCTCTGAGCGTCACGAGCAGATACCAGTCTGATCCAGGAATGGTTCATTGGCGGCTGTCAAGACAATCCTTAAGTACTTAAGAAGAACTAAGGATGTGTTCCTAATATATGGAGAAGGATATATAGTAATACGTGGGTATACAGATGCCAGTTTCCAGATAGATAAGGATGACTCCAAATCTCAGTCTGGATACGTATTTACTTTGAATGGAGGCGCAATAAGTTAGAAGAGTTCCAAGCAAGACACTGTAGCGGATTCTACCACGGAAGCGGAATACATTGCGGCTTCGGAAGCAGCAAAAGAAGCAGTCTGGATCAAGAAGTTTGTCTCGGAACTTGGTATGGTTCCAACCATTGATGAAGCAATAGCGGTTTACTGCGACAACAATGGAGCTATTGCACAAGCAAAGGAACCAAGGTCTCATCAGCGATCCAAACACGTGCTTCGCCGCTATCATTTGATCAGAGAGATTATAAGTAGGAATGATATACAAATTGAGAAAATTCCCACTGAAAGGAATTTAGCGGATCCTTTAACTAAGGCCTTGGCTCAAAGCAAGTTTGAGGGTCATGTTAGAGCCTGTGGTATTGGATACCGTAGCGATTGGCATTAGGCCAAGTGGGAGTTTGTTAGAAATATGAGAGCAGCGTCCTAAAGGCAATCGCCTTATGATTGTAATCATTTACTTTGATAAATGAATATTCACTATTTGAGTATACATGTTCGTGTATTTGATTGAGATCTTAAACTCATTTACTGAATGTCCGCAATACAATTCACAGCATGAGAGAATTTGTGATGAATTCACAACTAGTGATTATCTCTACATATGCAATTGTGAAGTATTAAAATTGTCCCTAGTCGATGAATTGATAAATACGGGCACTATCAATTCTGTTGAGACTAGCATGGGATATTCTTTAATCAGCTGATTCTCACTGGCTGGTGACATTGGGATGTCCGGAGATAAACATGAATGCTAGTTAAGGGAACTAGTTCATTGGAGTGACTAGCTCTAAAACTTCATATGGTAATCTACACATAGATATGTCAATGAAGTTCTTACTGCAGCTTAAGTGCGATGTTCCTTTGACTTGCGGTGTTCAAGTCATCTTGGTCATGAAGACTTATACTTTGACATCTTAAGCAAGCATCTCCAAGGAGGTGTGGACCCAGGATGGTTGGGTATAAGCCGAAGTGACCGAAGATGTTTTAACAGCCTACAAAGGATTCATCACTCCTTGCCAGGGGATGTATACCCAAGGCCTATCGTCGGATTGTTACTCGAAGCCTCTGGCCAGAGCATGACATATTCAGAGTATGAATCTCTTAAATACATGAGAGTAATTAGAATCCGTAGGACGAGAGAACGTTACTTGGGCTAGGTGTGACGTAGTCAGCCTAGTGGGGACTGACACACATAGACCATGTCCTAAACCAAGTGGGTATAAGATGGTGAAGGGAATGACGCACGACTCATTATAGCTGCTGAAGGGTTTCAGAATTATTTCTGAGGTCAACCGTTGATCTTTCGATTAATTGGGGGTCATGATGTATTACTAGGTGCCACTCATGATCGTTCTATAATTGGTTGATTATAGACGGCCAACATAAACCGAAAGCCTATTTAGTCACACGCACTATGAGTAATCCGAGGGATTTAAAATGAGTTGAAAATTAGATTTTTCGATCAAGAGAGATAAGTCGAATCTGAATTAATCAGAGACGCATCGGAAGCTTAAAATGGCTAAGTCTTTTGAAAGCTTATTGGACGAATTAAATGAGTTTAATTCGTGAGGCGACGGCTTGGATTTGGCCGGCCAAAGAGGGTCCCCACCCTCTTTGGTTTGGCCGGCCACAACAAAAAGGGAAACCAAATTGTTTGGTTTAAATTATAAAATAAATCGAGCGTGATTTGTTTTATAAAATTATGGATAATGAAATTTATATAAAGAAATTTATATAAAGAAATTTATAGAAATTTATTCTTTTTATGGAAATTAAAATGAACCATGGATTGGTTTATTTTATTTTATAAAATCAATTATGAATTGATTTTTCCATGATAAGAAAAATTTATATAATAAATTTCTTGTAAATTTTATTCCATAATAAAAGGGGAGACATGGATGTTTTTATTATAAATTAAGTTATAATAAAAACTAGGCATAACGGAATAATTCATAGAAAAAAATTTATAAGATAAATTTCTTATGAAAAAATTTATTCCATTAAAAGGAGACTTGGCGATAAAGAGGCTACTATATAAAGGTGCAAAGGCAAGGCTTGGAAATCAATTCAAGAGATCAAGGATTCTTGCCTAGCCTCTCTTCCTCTCCTTCTCTCCCTCTCCCTCCTCTAGTGGGCACCGACCCTAGAGGGTTCCTTTAGGGTTGCCGTGAGCCACCTCCACCAAGAAGGTGCCGAAGAAGAAGAAGAAGCGGGTCGCGACTCCTTCCTTTCTCCCGGAATCTTGATTCCGTTTCCATTTGGTGGTTAGTTTTCCATCTCTCTCTCTTGATATTCTAGTCGTGCCTTTGGAGAATCTAGTAGTTCTTATCGGCATGAAACTCGTGGCTTTGCGAAGTCATCCCGAAGAGAACTCGGCGTGGACGCAAATAGAGGCGGAGCTTCCAAGGGACGCTACAGTTGGATCTCGTCCCTATCTACGAGTTATGCGAGGTATTAAGTAAATTAGTTTACTTTCTGCAAAATTTTAAATGTATGATCATGTCACCACATCATAAGGTTGCATGCTAGATACGTGGTTAAAATAATTTGAGAAATTATTTATGCTAAATCTTCCGCTGCACGTAATTAAATTATAAAATTACGAACCCGTATCCATGTCAACATGCACCCGGTCCCAACAAATCTCTGAGCCTGGAGCGCAGAAATAATAGATATGTCGTCGTCTCGGATGCCGGTGAAGTCCCACGAGGGTTGGTCCGGAGGCCGAAAAGTGACCAACCTCGTCCGGCAATCCACGGTGGCATGGTATGCGGTAAGCCAGTCCATACCGAGGATGATATCAAAATCAACCATCTCCAGCACCAGCAGGTCCACGGTGAGAATCATGCTACCGAAGTTCAGTGGGCAGGCTCTGACCTCCTGAGTGATCGCTAATGACTCACCCGATGGTAAAGATATCGACAGGTGACGAACCCTAGCGGTAGGTATCCTACCAATCCTAGCCAGGAATATCCGTGAAATGAAAGAGTACGAGCTACCAGTATCTACTAATAAATCCGCAGGTACTGAATATAAAGAGATAATACCGTGAAATACTGATCCGTCATCCCTCTGCGCCTCCTCTCATGTAACCGCAAAAACTCGTCCAGACTCTGGCGGTGGAGGTAGAGGAGAATACTGCTGTGGCTGCGGTGGCGGCAGAGGCTGAGGTACAGGTGCTCCAACCACAGACTGAGGCTGATACGGTGTAGTCTGATAAATTGGGTAGGGTTGAGGCTGTGGCATGTACTGCTGCGGGAGTGCTGAAACAGAACTCTGAGATGCCACTGGGGTACTGACGTACTCATATCCCGGCATATAATAAACCACAGCTAGAGTGGCTGTCTGGGGTGAACGGAAAGAATGCTGAGTCCTCCATCCTCCTCGCTGAGGTCCTGTCGATGCGGTATGGCCACTCTGTGCGGTATGCCCACTCTGGCCCGTGCCTCCAGTCCCCTCGTGCTGTGCCTTCAGCGCACAGTCTCGACTCATGTGCCTCGGGAGCCTACAATAGAAACACACTGCATGCCCCACAGGACAAGCTGTACTGGAATGCTCGCTGGAACCGCATAGTGAGCAATGAAAACTACTGCTGGTCTTCTTCTTCTGACGCTGCTGAGAATATTGAGAAGAACCGTCTGAGTAACGACCAGACTTCTGAGGCCTGCTAGATGCCCTAGAAGTGCTCTGAGCTGATTGTCCCTGACCGCCACGCTTCTGTCCCGAGGTCTGCTGTGGTTGAGTCTGAGATGAACTCTGAGCTGACTCCTTTCCCTTCTTCTTTCCCCGTTCACATCCTGCTGTGTCATCTCAATCAAAAGGGCTTTCTCCAGCACCGGTGCCTGCCACTACATACTCAGTGGGACCATCATCGATACGTGTTGCTACACCTGTAGCGGTGCCTGCAGTTCCGTACCCAATCGTACCACCGTCGGCACCACCCACAGCGTACCCGGTAGTACCTACACCCCCGGTGGTGCCCACAGTTGTCTACCCTTCAGTGTCTTTGTCAGTACCTTTCACGAGAGTTTCTGCGGCACCCTCAACTGTTCCTACTCCAGTAGCTTATCCGGCCCCACCAGTGACCCCTGTTCCGGGATTTTCCACGGTTCCGTCTACTGTTTTTGGCGTAGCACCCTCTGCAGCTCCACTGGTAGCTCCTACTACTCCGGCAGATTAGGCCAGAGCTAGAGCACGGATCCCCGCACTTGCAGAGTCGGTGAAAGGCCGATTCACGTTGTTCCACGGAGGATCAGACCCTCGGGCTGCTCGTTCTTGGTTAGAGACACTGGAGGGTACCTTCTATTATATGGCCTGCTCCGAGTGGGAGAAGGCAGAGCTAGCTGCCTACCATTTGCGAGACGAGGCGGTGACCTGGTGGGCCTCACAGCGCACGATTATTAGAGAGCAGCGTCTCACTTGGGTCGTCTTCCGAGAGGCCTTTGAGAGTCAGTATATCCCGATAGCTTATCAGATGACTCAGCGTCAGGAGTTCCTGAGCCTACAGCAAGGCAGCCACACAGTGATGGAGTACAGCGCAAAATTTAACCGTTTGGCTGAATTCTGCCCCGAGCTGGTCACAGAGGATAGATCATGGATGATCCACTTCACTCGAGGACTAGCTAGGTATATCAGACTCCGGCTTGCTGGATTTAGTACTGCATCCTACTGTGAGGCTTTGGAGAAAGCCCTTTTGATTGAGATGGCACAGCAGGATGTGAACGGGGAAAGAAGAAGGGAAAGGAGTCAGCTCAGAGTTCATCTCAGACTCAACCACAGCAGACCTCGGGACAGAAGCGTGGCGGTCAGGGACAATCAGCTCAGAACAACCGGAGGAGTCTGTCCATGACTGGCCGGCCCCATCTTCGTCTGTCTCTTGGGTGACCTGGTCACCGGAGACCCAATAGTAGACTTACGTGGCCGACCTCGACCACGTCTCAGTGCGGGAGCACGTCCGCGCCTAATCGTACCTGTTACATTATTACCCATTGGTTACCAAAGGTACAAGTCAACTAACCTTATCAGCATATACAATTTGTCGCCCGGAGATGTCCGTTGCCGCCAGGTCCCATGGTCCAAATCACGTCGTGAAAACGACTCTGAAAATCTGAAATGTACTCGGGTAGACTTCATCAAACCTGAGCTCTGACACCTACCGGGTAGGTATCAGATTTAACTCCCACAAATCCATAAATCAAATACGCAACACAAACCTAAATCCACAAGTCCCCAAGGTATCCGGCAACCTGGGCTCTAATACCAAAATAAATTGTCACGCCCCGAGACCAATGGAGCCGCTGATCCAATATAAAATCGGACAGCATCTCCCTTGTCCGACGGATAATTTACACATACACACAACACACACAGTTTATAAATTGGCCTCAGGCCTCAAATCAGATATATAATATATGGAAATGAACATATCAAAATGCTAAACTCTGTAATACACACCTGAGCTACCCCCTGGGCAGGCGCGTAGTAAAACTACAAACACAAAGTCTAACAGAGGACTCAAAACTACAATACCGTACGAATAAATCCAATACAAGCCCACGGTATATGAAAAATGAATACAATGCATAAAGAATGCTATCAAAACGAAAACCAACGCGGAAGCACCCAACCACGGAGTCGTAGGGACCAGGACTGGCAACTGGGCTCCTCCGGCGAGCTATCAACCTGAAACAAAAATATTATGACGGGTGGTGAGTCCAAGTGGACTTTGTGAGTATATAGAAAGATATGCACGGCAGAAAAGTAGCTAAAATAGCTATATAGAAACAACAGGATACAATCTCCATAATAATATCAGAAGCATGCATAACTGAAATAATAAAGGACTGTACATACTAGAAATCTTTCTATCATGATCATAATAGGACTCGTACCATACGAGCAAGTGCAGGGTCAACAAACCATACCAAAAGTCCCTCCTGTATGTGCATGTCAAACAAGTGCAGCAATTAAATGCAGCAAGCACAATCAATGCACAAATGCATCATATGCACATGATGCAATGCCATTGTCACCCCTAACTCCAGTCAAGCCACCGAGACAGGCGATACTGTGTTGGCCGAGTGGGTAGAGCTGTGTCACTGTCCGCACTCTGCCATCACTGCTCCTGAGTGACCGAGTGGACAGGATGCTGGTGGAGTAAACACTCTGCCCCATGTATATATGGGGGAGATATCTCTCTCATCTTCTCTGGTCTATGGGAAGAGAATGGATCCCTGCCTGCTACCATGCTCTGAAACCACTACCCATGAGCGGATGAGCGGAACAGTATAGAGCCAATGCACACACCCAGCGGTATCCACTAACCCATGAGTGGCCGTGTGTGCATATCATGTGTCGGAAGATGATAGACTCAACCATAAGGGAGTCGCTGATCGGCAGCATGCAACAGTGCAGGTATGGTGCATCACTAACACATGCAACCCCTACCAGGTTATCGACACATAACTCAACCTATCATGCACAGGTCATATGTATGCATCATAACCCATTCAATCCTATATCCAGACACATGTGCAAGTATGATTAGAATCAATCAATGCAACCATACAATGGTATGCTAAACCCTATCCACATACTCATGCTCATACCAATGCTATACAAAATCAGATAACAAATAAACGAGACTGTATAGAAGTAAATTTAGATCATATCCAAGGTCAAGCATAAGTATCAAGTAGGATAACAAAACAGTAGTAGATAAAGGTCAATATCAGCCTACTGCATAAATAACAACTAGCCATGCATAAAGATAAAGTGGATCTACATATACAAGCAAGAAGTACCTGCCTCCAAATAAGTGAAGTCCGTATCAAATGAAATAGAACCACCCGCCAATAATCCAAATCAAGCTCCTGTATCAAGGATGTATTTAATTAGCTATCACACAAATGATAGCTAGCTAATAAATCCCTAAATCGAATTAGGGTTAACCTAATCATTTCTTTTCATTTAATCATTTCTAATTAAATGAAAAGTTTCCCAATTACCCTAGACCACAGGTGGGATTTACCCCAAGATATGCTAACCCCATCAACACAGAGTTAAGCTCTCACAAGCAGATCAAGGGATAAACCTAAAATACCTCTTAGCTCTATGGCACAACAGCCACTACACATTAATTAACTAACCCTAGCAAACCATTTTCTTCAACACCTTAGGGTATCAACGCAGTTTCCAACCCACAGATTTGCAACAAGATCTAATTCGTGCCAGATCTAATTCCAACACCTACTAATCAAAACCACAGTTCATAATGACCCACCAAACCATAATCAAAATAGGATCCAGCAATGGTGATGCCTAATGGTTGGTCGCCCGGCGAAGATCCTATGCCCCTTTGTGATGCCGCCTCCATGGTCGTTGGTAGAAGCTCCACCCGACACTGTTGCCCATGTAGATCTAAGGAGAATAGGATCACCGACAGCTAGATCGATGATAATGAGGGAATAGCTCCAATCGACGATAAGGATGGCGTCGTCTAGGAGCGATGGTGACGGCTAGGGTAACGTGGAGTAGGAAGGGTCAAGGCTTCCTCTTGGCTACGAGCGGAGAAGTGAGGGAGGGCAATCAGAGCTGTCGGCTGTGGCTAGGGTTCGCGGGAGACGGAAGGCAGTGGAAGACTCGAGCTGCTGCTATCTTCCCTTAAGCCAAACTATGGTTTTATGCTAACAGGCCCCTGGCAGTTTCATTTCTCACACTTGTGCCCCTATACTTTGGGTTTTAAGCCATTACACCCTACTAAGCTAGATCTCCTTGTAACCAGCCCTCCAAATATGTAGGTTTAAAATCATTTAAATCCCCTAAACTTCGTCTAACAGTTTGGAAACCCAAGGATCCATTTCCGAAAAATTTTCCAAAGCGGAATAAAAGTGTCGGATTTAACAGGTATACCCTAAATGCTTTCCCAAGAAATACTCTGTGGGCATTTATGGTAGATGCATACAAAGTTTCTAGGGATCTTTCTAAAATTAAATTAGATGAATTATTTTCAGAATTAGAATTACATGAATAGACTAACTGCACTTTAGCCGAGAAAGGTATTGCTTTTCTTGCAGGTAATACCCAAGGAAAGGTAGCCAAGAAGAAGCCTCAACCTGCACCCGAGTATGAATCAGACTCAGACTCAGAAGATAGTGGAGGGGATCGACCCAAGTTGGTTCGGCTAGCCCGGGACTACTACAAGGAGATGAAGCATCAGACCAACAGAAGGAAAGCCAGCCGAAGAAAGAAAGATCCAGCTGAACCTTCTACTTCAAAGACCAAACCAAAGGTAACCTGCTACGAATGCAACAAGAAGGGACACTACAAATCGGAGTGCCCTAATCTAAAGGAAGCCAAGAAGACTCGAAGGAAGAAGGCTCTTCAAGCCACGCGGGATGAATCTTCCTCCGAAGATGAAGAAGAGGCCCCACAGTCAATCCTTCTCGCCTTAACTGCTTCGGAAGACATCGACACCAGATCGGAATCGGAGCAGGACGACGGAAGGCTCACAATGTTGGAGAACGGAAAAATAACGGTCAGTGGTTATTCTGAAATTGAATTATCAAAGTTAATAGCTTACTTATCTTGTAACTTGGTGAAAGCCAAAATCCGAGTCGAGTCCCTCCGATAGGAAGTAAAACTCCTAAAAGAGGAAGCTGACTCTAGATCCTTGACCGAGAAGGTTCAAGAAGGAACCTCTACTCAAGTTGAAAAGCTTGAGAAAGAGAACTCCTCCTTGAAAACTCAAGTCAAGGACCTTAGAGCGGCTTTAGAATGATTTACTTCGGGTTCCAAGGGTCTTGATATGATCCTTGGAAAATAGAAGTCCATTTTAAATCGATCTGGGTTAGGGTATCGAACCAAGTCGAGACAACGGTCATACTATGCTGTATTGAACCAATCTAGACCCAAAGTTCAAGCATGGGTACCCAAACTTTGCTTGAACAACCAAGCTGGACCAAACCAGTATTGGATCCCCAAGGACAAGATTCACATCTTACCCAATCATTACCATGACTTTAGTCAAGGGGGAGCCAATTTAAAAATAATTTTTATAATTAGATAATTTTTTTTCACTCCTTAATTTGAATTGCATGCTTGATTGTTTATTTATTTTTGTAAATTATCATGGTTAGACCTAGGACTGGTTAGACAAAGGACTGAAATGATTTAACTGAAATTTGAACAACATAGTATTGGGTGGAGGTGAGATGATAGTACGTTAGGGAAGCCATTTTGGTCGAACTATCCGAAGCTACCGATCCAAGACCCAAACTAGTTAGACCAAAATCTTTCAAGGAGTAATTTGAAGATGAATTTTCAATAAAAGGCTTTGTCAAGGAAAGGGTTGATGATCCAATACGGCTACGACCAAAGAAGGCCTAGTGCCTCGCCAAGACCTGGAAGCCAATTATTGAAAATCAAATTCACTTTACTATTGCCAGATTTGAATCTAACACAAATTTCAATTAATCATAGATTCAACCATTTTTCAAAATAAATTTAAAACTAATTGTTTTTAAAATTAATTCAACTTTTCAAAATTAATCATGTTTTTCAAAATAAAATCCTTACTTCTATTATAACTTGTCTCACAAAACCCATAAGGTTAACGTGATTGATAACTCTAGATTGGGTGAGACAGACTAGGTTGTGAAAGTTAATTTAAACTATCCTTAATTCTAATTGGATCCAAATCAATAAATACTTTATGTGTAGGAACATAAAGATTTGGATCAATGGATGTTGGATAGTGGATGCTCCAGACACATGACTGGAGACAAATTGAAATTCACTAAACTCAAGTTCAAGAACCTAGGCTCAGTAGCATTTGGCAACAATGCTACACTCAAAGTCATTGGGTCAGGTAACATTGAACTCAAATCAGATTTTGTGATTAAAAAAGTACTCTTGGTTGAGAACTTTAAATTTAATTTGCTTAGTATAAGTCAATTATGTGATACTGGCTATGTAGTTACCTTTACTAACTCTGACTCCCTGATTAGAAATTTGCAAGACTCAGAAGTCATGCTTAAGGGTACTAGGAAAAATAACGTTTATACTATAAGTTTACCCTTAGTACCTAAATGCCTCTTAACTCAATTAGAAGAATCCAACCTCTGGCATAGGAGATTAGGTCGTACAAATGTTAGATTAATTTCAAAAATCACCCAACTTGGTTTAATTAGAGGAATACCAAAATTGAAGAACTATGAAAACAAATTCAAAATCTGATGATCCAAATCTAAATCCATCAAATATTGATCAGGAAGATAATGAACAAATTATTGAACCATCAATTGAACCATTAGTTGAACCTCTAAATGAACTAACTATTGAACCAACTACTGAGTCAATTGAACCAATAATTGAACCAACCCATGTAATTGAACCAAATACTGAACTGAACCGTCCAGCCGGACCTGAGGCTGAACCAAGTTCTAGAAGAACCAAGAAACCCAGACTAAGTCACCCAACTGTTCAAATTGTGGGTGATCCAACCTTAAGAGTCAGAACTAGGTCTTCCTATAGAAATCTTAGTCAGATCGCACTGATTTTGAAAATTGAACCTAAGACTATAGAGGAAGCCTTACCTGATCCTGATTGGATCATAGCAATGCAAGAGGAGTTAACCCAATTTGAGAGGAACTAAGTCTGGGAACTAGTACCTAACCTTGAGGGCAAATCCATTATTGATACTAAGTGAGTGTTTAGGAATAAGCTAAATGACCAAGGGAAAATAATTAGAAATAAAGCCCGCTTAGTAGCTAAAGGGTTCAGTCAAGTCGAAGGGTTAGACTTTGACGAAACCTATGCCCCAGTAGCCAGACTTGAGTCTATTAGAATGTTGTTAGCCTTTGCAACCCATAAAGGATTTAAACTTTACCAAATGGATATTAAGTCAGCCTTTCTGAATGGGTTTACTAAAGAAGAAGTCTATGTAGGACAACCCCCCGATTTTGAGGACTGCTCTACTTGTATTTTTTAAACTGTTTTATCATCTGTTATTTAATACATTTGAAAAATCATTTTTATCTTGAAATTTAAAATGATTTTCTGGCTTAGTTTTTTTTTAAAAAAACTTATCCGCTTCAAAACAAGGGCTTTTTCGCAAATGGACTTAGCTTAGGCTCTAACCCTAGAACTGCATGCACCTATAGATCTAGAAGTCAGCATCTCACAAGCACCTTAGGACACTTTTGATTGGCAACCTAGACTATGTTGAGATGCTTAGGTCTATGCCTTGATTCAAGATGCTTTAAAGGCAGTGCATCTGCAGTAATTGGGGTAATAAATGCAAATTGAACAATAATCAGGATAAGTGTCAAGCTTAGAAAATCTAACTTGATCAGATAACTTAACTTGACTAACCCTAGTGAAAGTTACTATTTATAACAACTAATAAGTAGCTAACTGGGTTAAACAGGACCCAAAAGAGAAGAATTTAAATTGATTTGGTCCAGTTTATGCTTAAAATTGGTTCAATATAACACTTTACTTTCCTTACTAAATTTTTTTTGCTATAATTTTTTGATATATGGCAAAGGGGGAGATATTGGAGAGGAGAGAATAGAAGTTTTTAAAATTTAAATTTTGTTTCAAAAACTTTTATCTCCTTTTTCAAAAAGTAAAGTAATGAATTTTTTTCTAAGTACTTAATTCAAAATTCTTTTTGAAAATTTTTCTAAGTACTTAATTCAAAACTCTTTTTGAAAATTTTGAAAATACTTAACTTCAAAATTATTTTGGAAAATTTTCTAAGTGTTAAAACTTCAAAATTATTTTGGAAAATTTTCTATGTGTTAAAACTTCAAAATATTTTGGAAAAGTTTTTTCTAAACTTGAAAATCCCTTCTGGAAAATTTTCAAGTGTTGAAAACTTGAAAAATCTTTTCATTTTATGGATAGACAAGGACTTAGAAATGTTTTCAAAAACCCTACGTATTTTTGAAAAACTTAGGGGGAGAATTTCTTCCAGGGGAGGAAATTAAGTATCTTACTTGTTTCATTAACATAACTTTTTGAACCGTGTTGCCATAAATCAAAAAGGGGGAGATTGTTGGTGCAGGCAGCACCTAAGTCAAACCTGGGTTATGATAATGGCAAGGGGTCCAGAAGTTAAGTTGTTATTGTGATCTAACTTGTTCACTGAGTGTGCAGGAAGAAGTCCTAGGTACACTAGGCAAGAAGTCTTGACAAAGAGCTGGACAAAGAAGTCCTGGTCAAGGATTGGGGAAGAAGACCTGACCGAAAGTCGGGCAAAGAAGTTCTGGTTGAGGACTGGGCAAGAAGTCCTGGCAAGGGGTTGGGCACCGAAGACCTGACCGGAGTTGGGCAAGAAGACCTGACCGGAAGTTGGGCAAGAAGACCTGACCAAAAGTTGGGCATGAAGACCTGGTCAGGTGAATTGGGCAAAAGTCCAACTGTAGGAGCCGGGTGGCAAAAGGTAAACTCTCCTGAGAGGAGTAGGTGAGGACGCATTCCCCGTCGAGGGAACAGTAGGCGTCGGTTTGACCTAGGGTTCCATTTGGGAGACCCAAAGTCAGAACCAAGACAGCTACAGCTGTAACTAATACTTGTTGTGTTTTGGGTACTAACCATAGTTGCAGGGTCGAAGGACTGGTCATCTGCAAGTGAGGTACTTCACTGGGCCTAGGTGCCCAATGGAGACAGGCGCCTGAATGGGCTCAGGTGCCCGTATGGATACGGGCGCCCAAGAGTGAAGGCAAAACCCAAAACATAGCTGCGAAGCCACTAGACCAAGCCAGATCAGGCGCCCGTGAGGTCACGAGCGCCCCCATTAGCTCAGGCTCCCAAGTGGAGGTGGATAAGCACTGACCAAGCCCGCAGATAAGGATTCACACAGGGAAGCCCACGTGCCAGGCGCCCCCAACGTCACAGGCACCCGTATGAGCACTATAAATGGGGGCTCACCCCCAGGGCTTCTACATCCATTCCTTCCAATGCTCCAAACACTTTCGCTTAGGAACTGCGCCTCGGAAAAGTTCGATTATGAGATTCCAACGCCGACGATGACCCTCTGCTCTGGAATTCGATCCATCTCGGGCGTTGGTAATGTTTCAGTTTACGAAAGTGTTATGATTTAGTTTTTTGAATTCTATATCTGTACTATCAATCTATAAAAACCTTTCTGAATATAGAATTGCCCAAAGTAAACGGTCAAGGATCGTGGGCCTTGGAGTAGGAGCCGACCGCGACTTTGAACCAAGTAAAAAATCGACTTGTGTTCTTGTGTACTTTATTTCTTTCCACTGCGCATATTCTTTAACTGTCCGAAAGATTTTGAAACGATATTCACCCCCTCTATCATTTTCTTCGATCCAACAGTCAGTTCCTTACTTAGCATAAATAGAGGCCCACAACCGAGATGGAATTGGACAACCCATCGGGATGGTTGTAGTGTAGTTAGGTATGGTTGGTCTTGACCATAAAGCTACACTAGTGTGCTTTGAGTACATTGGGTAGGACCGAAACCTGAGGTTATCCGATTTGTACTGACTAGATAATTGGATAGGACCTCAACTGATATTATGGAGGATAATCCCTTAATCCCAAAATAATATCGGGCATATATTATTAATTATTGTTTCTTTGATTTATCAATGGGCGAGATCTATTCTGTTAGATCGAAAGACCCAGTAAGTTGGGAAATAATATTAATAATATGATGTGCCGATGATTATTGACGGAATCCGTGTCCTAGTGAGTCAAGATGATGATGCCCCCTTGGTGAGCTCAAAAGGTTCATCGTGCTAAACCCTGCAAGTGGATTTGATCGGACACATTGATAAGGTTGAGTGGTACTAATCAAGGATCCAGAAGTTAATTAATTAAATTGTTATTAATTTAATTAATTAATGGGCTTGCAAGATCTTAAACATAGGGGGATGGATGACTCATAATATGTGGATCCCATATGAAAATATGAGAGTTGGTGAGGAAGTTCAATTAAGATCCTTTAGTGGAATGGATCTTAATTAATGGATCGGGTATGGATCCATTAGCGGGCTAAGAACCAATTCCTCCTCTTGGTCCCTGCCTTAGCCCTATAACTATCCTATGAGATCATGAAACCGAGTTATTAATCAACCCAAAAGCCAACACCAAAAGCCTCTCCTTTTCTCTCTTTCTCTCCTTCTCTCCTAGGGCTCTCGGCGCCGAATAGTGAAGAGGGGTTCTCCCCTTTGGTTCTCTCCACCTCCTCCACCAAGCTCCGCCTGAGGCTCACGGAAGCAAGGTAGAGATCTCTTCTACCTTATGTGAGGCTCGGGGAGGGCAGAGGAGGTGCCGGCGAGTGGGAGAAGGCGACGCAAGGCCACCTTGCGGCGGCGCAAGGCCACCTTGCTGCGGCGTAAGGCCACCTTGCTGCGGCACAAGGCCACCTTGCTGCGGCGCAAGGCCACCTTGCGGCGGCGCAAGGCCACCTTGCGGCAGCGGCGCAATGGAGAGGGAAAAGGGTTTGCGTGGGCTGTTGGGGCTGGGAAGAAGGTAGTTTCTCTCCTTCTTCTTCTTCTTCACCTTCCTCTCGAGGTGTACTACTGGTCCAGAGGGCTTGGAGGCGGCTCCGGTGGACGACGGCGCAAAGGGAGGGGAAGGAGTGGCCGGCGACGCTAACCCTAGGAGCTAGGGTTTTGGCTGGTTGAAGAAGAGGGTTGATTGGATCTCTTGGTGATCTTAGATCGTGGTAGATCGTCGCCCACACGACCTCCGCGAAGGGAGGGACATAAGGTAGAAGACCGTGAGGTGATCGGAAAGGTATAACTTTCCATAAGCTCCGTTATATTTCCTTCTGTCTTTTATGTGTCATGTCTATATGTCTTGTCATCTTATGTGTAATAATTTATTG
>JAGFNQ010001627.1:59304-103135 GCA_024364735.1 Boesenbergia rotunda
CCTCCAAGCATGTTACCAAGAACCCTATGACATAATGAATGTTAATGGTAAATTTTATGGATTTTTCATGGACTTATTTTCCCTTATAGGGTTTCGGCCAATGCATGAATTAGGGTTAGGACTAAGGGTTAGATCCAATCAAGGGTTCAAATGGCTTCTCATGGTATTGTATGTATTGAATTGGACATTTATGGTGAGTTATGTGAATATCTCCATATGCTTGTGGCCTCTAGAGTTTCGGCCAAGGTCAAGTGTAGGGCTAATAAAATTAGGGTTAGCTCCAATTATGAGGTCTATTGGCTCCCTATGGCTTTGTATGTAATGTATGAGTTTCCTTTTTTACTTATGGAACCTTTCATGTGGATTGAATAAGGGAGCCTCCTCCCAATGAACTTTCGGGCAAGTCAATGAACTAGGGTTTGGGTTGGGTTAAGGTTTCAAGGATACTTGTTTATAGTTTATCATGATGTATGTATATGTTAAGTATGTTGCATGAATTTTTATGCTACCTACTATCCTAGCTTATGTGTTATAGGCCATGACTTTGTATGTCTAGGTTATGTGCTATGTTTATTCATGAATGTTGTAACCATATACCATGAACACATGTATTTGATGTAGGCTTCATGTTATATAGAATAATGCATGTATGTTGTTAAATGCCTAAAATAGATATATGTTTATGAAGGTCTATGCACGCTCTATGATGAATGTCATGAACCTAAGTAATATAGAATGCCATGGACCTAAGTAGTATGTATCTGTTCATAAGAATTTCACCCATGCATGCTCTATGATGGATACTATGATTATGTATGTATGCCATGTTTTATGAATGAAGAAGATGAATAAAGACAATGTTTATGCCTTAAGTACGAATGATAAGTATGAATGATAAGTATGAATGATGAAGGCATAATGATGTTATGAATTAAGTATGAATGATGAAATGCCAAGTATGGTTATGTCATGCTTCATGTGACAAGAATATGGTTATGTCTTAAGATATGTTATGTATGTCTATGAATGATGAAGCATGTAAAATTATTTTACTTTATGAATGGGCTTGTACCGGACCGAAGTAAGGGTCCAAGGGATGGGCACCTTAAGAACGCCTCGGTTCTGGACTACCGTAGCTGTCCACGGTTCTGGGACTACCGTAGCTGTCCAACAGGGATGGGCACCTTAAGAACGCCTCGGTTTTTGGAACTACCGTAGCTGTTCCTACCCTAGTAGGTCAGGCTAGCTACCTCGTATTTACTTAGGGATGCGCGCTTATGATGTATGTATGTGGTACAAGCCGGGGACCCCAATGATGTTTTGATTATGTTTAAGTATTTATAATTATGGTTTTCAAATAAGCATCCTTATGATATATGCATTTGACTCATGCATTCATTCATGTTATGCATTATGCCATGATAAGTATGTTTATGCTTATGTTCATGTTAAGAATTATGCCATGATAAGTATGTTTATGCTTATGTTTTATGTTGAGAATATGCTTATGTCCATGTTAATAAATATGTCATGATAAATATGTTTCATGCTCATGTTATGTTAAGAATTATGTCATGATAAGTATGTTTTATGTTTATGTTTATGTTAAGAATCATGTTATGTTAGATGTTCATATGCTTATGATTTACGCTAAGACTATGCTTATGTTTTATGTACAGAATTATATTATGTCAAATGCTTTATATGTTTATGTTTAAGTGACGCATGATTTTAGTGAGTAGGAAAGAGTCGTACTAAGCCTACGTGATTATAGTCTTATTTTTCTTATACCGCAGATCAAGCAAGAGGTTATTAAGTGGAGCAGCAGGAGGGGCAATAGTGTGTGTGTGTGGCAGTGACATGGCAGAAAGAAAAGTTTTAATATTATACTGGTCACATGTTCTATGTTTTTGCAAGTCTCGTGCTATAATTAGGATGGTTCGTCAAGGAAAATTTTACACTTGCTACTTATGTTGCCTAATGGATGACTTATGTGAATGTTATGTCATGATACTAAGTATGATGTTAATACGCTAAGATCCCATGTCACTAAGTTTAGGAAGGATAGTTCAGATATGTATTCATGATTCAAGAGCTAGGTGCATGTGTGTATAAGTTTTAAATGTTTCCGCTGCATTACGATGTTCCCATGTTTATGTATGATAGCGTAACGTCGTCTCTCGCCACACCGTAAGGTGTGGGAAAAGATGGGCGTTACACTATTATTTGCATCTAAATGTTCACCATTACACGATACTAAGACAATTATCTAGGATTATGTCTCTTCCGATGGGGAAGATCATACGCTTCTAAATAGTTTCCTATAATCATATTTGACCTAGTGATCCATGAAACAAACTCATCTGATATGGAGGAAGGCACTCAGAGCCAACGCGCAAGTTTGTTCGCATCACAAATCAAATTTGTAATGGAGGTCACGAGACTCAAAGATTTCCTCTCCCACTTAGTAATTTAAAATTGAGGAATTTTCACATGCAAGCACAACAAGCATATTAAACAATAAGCAATAAATATGAAAAATTAATTTCCAACTATTATGACTTTTTGTTCTCCAATATGCCTCCCATCGTGTCGCCACCTTGTCTCCTTCTTCCAACCACCATGCGCAAGCCTTGAAGAAGATCCGAGCCAAGATAAAAATTATTTTAGGTTACATCCTTCGATCCTATACTCCACAAAGGAGTGTACAACAAATCTAGATCGAAATAAATTAAAATGAGTGGCTAAACAATGTCGTATTTAATTACAAAAATTAAATACTAATTAGCCTCGTCAACCCCGAGATTCAAATAATTATTACAATCATACACACACAATCACATACAATCAAATTAAGCCATAATAGTCAGATCTTATGCCTGCAACCAAAGAGTTAGTCTACACACATCCTACTATTATCCGACATAAAATTATATATGAAAAATACATGAATGTAACCGAATCCAAAACACACAAAACCAGAAACCTTGGCTCTGATACCAATTATTGGGTTACAGTTTCCCGTTCAGTTAGATTGCTCACCAAGTCCCCGGATTAAAATGAGCGGCTGAATAATGTCGTATTTAATTACAAAAATTAAATACTAATTAGCCTCGTCACTGACGGACCCAAATATACTAGATTAAATTGTCACGAAAGTGTGGGACCATCAGAATTTAGATGTGAATGAAATGCTGGAAACCCTTTTTGCAATCAAAATATGAATACGTAGTAAAGGGGCCACAGGTCGTATTTTTCTCGGGGCTAGTTGAGGTTTATTTGATTCGCGCTTGTATTTAGGTGTCGTTTCGAATTTAGGGTTTCAAATGTAATTTGGGTTTGGTTTCAATCGGAAATGACAATGCAATGAAAAGGAAATGAAAGAGCAAGGAAATGTAAGAAACTTGACTAAGTGGACTTCTACAAAATAAAAGGCCACTAATGCAATCTAACAATTTGAAACTTGTTCAACCAAGACACTAAATCAACTCTGTAACAATTTGATACGAAGAGCACACCAAACGCAGAGTAAATGAATCTAATCAAAGTTTAGCAATCCAAAACAAATCAGTGTGAAGATGCTGCCGAACACTAACTTGATACTAAGTACAAGCAACAAACTTGATACCAAAAGTTGGAACTAAATTCAATTCGTTTAACTGATACAAGGCAACTAATGTAGAGCAAATGGATTGAATGCAGAATTCAAAACACAATTGATTGCAGAAAGAAACAAAAGAATCTAAACACAATTTCAAATCGGCAGCTGAATTGCAGTACTGATTCAAAAGCAGAGATAAAAGAAATGCAGGATTTTAACAATCTGAGGGAATTATGCAATGACCAATTGAAGGCTGACACTAACAATTGTAGCATGAACTGAAGTAACGAATGGAGAAGTCCAAAAATTGAGGAGACTACAGATTGCTTGGCTCAAAATTCAGACACAACAACTAGCCGAAAACTTGCAGATTTGAGCTGAATTGCAGACTTGCAACTTCAACTCCAATGCAGAAATTCAACAGCAAACCAAATGCAGAAATGATTAGATCAAATTGAAATCTGATGCAATAGTTCACTAACCAGGAAACCTTTTGATGAGCTGTAATCAGAAATGCAGATACGAGCTAAAAAATTTGCAGAAACGATCTGAAGTTCAGCAATGCAATCAAATTGCAGAAATGAGAATTGATGCACAATAAATCTGATGCACTAACTCTGATATCAATGCTATTTAAATGGAACCGAGTACAATGCAAATTCAGGAGATAAAACGATGCTATCTTGATACAAAATTCAGGAACATCAATAAAGGATCTGAAATGCAGAGATGTAGAAATGGAGTGCTGTAAATCAAAACCGGCAAGCTGAAATTTGATCTGCAAATGCAAACAAGCTAATACAAATGCTGAAGTTTTATGCTAAATCTTTGTAATTGAGCCTAGCTACAATGTATGAATGCAGGAGAGGAACTAACAATTACTTGAAACAAAGTTCAGATGCTTGAAGAGAGGACTGATACGCATAGTTGTAACAGGGAAAATGAAATTGATACGCAACAATTAAACATCAAAGAAACTGAAACTAGCAGCTATTGTCCACTAGACCAACTCACTAGCTAATTTACTTGCCAAATTGAAACTTAACTACTGCAAAAACCATTCAAAACGAAAATTACATAAACTGAATAGAAATCAGAAACTGCAGAAACCAAATTTAACTACAGAAACGACATTACAGCTAATGAACTAAAATTAACCAATGAAACTAAACCCCAATCCTTCCCTAGCTCGAATTCTCCTTGTTCGTCACGCAAGTGTGAGCCTCGAACCCGCAAGCTCAACAAATCAATGAGAAAACTCAATCTGCGCTTGAATTCAGCTCAACTTGCTCAAATCTGAAACTTCCATTCGATTTCTTGGATTTAACTGCGTTCGCGTGAATTGGTGAGTGGATGATGATCAAAGCTACTCAGGGAACCCCTCTAGATAGCTCAGGTGGAAGGTAATAGAGCACATCCGATCCTAAGGTATCAAATGGTAGAACTGCGGAAACCTCTCAACAGCCCTGTTTCTTGGACAATTTGAGGCTGGAAACTTCACAGATGAGTCTTCCTAATGACCTAGAACATAAGCTTGTGAAGAAATTGTGGTGGCCACGCCTCAGATTGAAGAGAAACTTGAAGCAAAGCTATGAACTATTGAAGAAGACGACTACTGCGGCGGAGACACGACGAGGAAGACTGCGCAGGAAATTTCCTTAAGTAATAACCAATGGACGGCTGTGATTGATTTGAGAAAATCCAACGGCTGATCTTGCTCTGATTGAAGCCAAACTTTTATGATGATGATCTGGGGTCAGGATCTGCCTTGTGGTAGCTCGGATCCTCCAGATTTGCAACGGATGGTCCAGATCAAGCTAATCTTTGAATGGATGATCTAGAGCCCTCCAAGCTTGATCCAATGGTTGATTGAGCTCTGATTGGGATGAAACTTTCAGATCTTGATCAGAATGCTTGATCAACCATAACCCTAGCTCAGATTGCTTCAGATGATCCCGGATGGCTCAGATCTAGCCGCTCTTGAATCGGACGGCCCGGATTAATCCAAAACATGATAATTCGATCCGGTTCCACTTCCGACTCAAGTTTGACCCAGTATGTCCTAGGTCCAGGATCCTTTCATGCCTACAAAAATATATCAGAAAATTAGTGGCCAAATAATCCAAAAATGTGTAAATTTGCAATTAAGTCCAAAATAAGAGGAAATCCTAAATCCTAGGGTAAAATCATAATTAAGCAATAAAAACATAGGTCAAACATGGATTTTAACAGTTAAAATAATCAACAAAAATGGTATCTATCAACTCCCCCACACTTAACCTTGAGCATCTCGCGAAAACAGTAAACATGTATCCCCTAGATTTACTTAAGCATAATTAGAAGCAAATGAAAAGAAATTACCTAGGGTTGTTAATTCTCATAAATCTAAGCTCTATGGATTAGTATCTTGTCCTTAAATCAACAACTTGGCCTTTTCATCTATCATGAGTCATTGAGATGAATTCAACTCACTAGCCTTTCATGGGAAGTTTTGGTGGCTCTCTTCTTAAGTTCTAAGTTGATGATGGAAGTGGAGCTCACTCATACACACATGCTTCTTGCACTACCATAGGCTTGCTTATTATCTAATCTCCACCATTAATCATGATTAGGATCAACATCTACAAAAACAAGTGAAAACATAGAAAAAAGGTAAAGAGTAGAATAAAAGTCAAGGAAATGGAAAAATGGGTAGAGTGGAAAACTTGAGTGCTTAAGGATACTTTTGATGCTCTTTGCCCTCTTTTCAGTCCACATAATGAAATCCAAAGTGTGATGGAGTGAGTCTTTCCAATGCCCTTCCAAAATTTGATGAAAAGAATTCATGAATTCCTTTGTGCCAATTTTTCCTCTTGCGTGCCAATTTTGCTCTTTGTTTTCTTTTCTGAATTTTTTTTCTTTCTTTTCTCTACTGAATTCAGAATGTCATGGAGCAGATCTTCAATTTGGATGAGATTATCTTTACTAATTCATGGTGCCGAAATTCACTTTTTGTGTCACTTTGTTTCTCTTTTTTTTTTCTTCTTCTTCTTCTTTTTCTGTTTTGACCAGCAGTAGTTGCACTCAATACTTTGTGACACATTTGTGTGCTTCATTTCTTGATTCATAGCCCTTGAAAAACCGAAATCAGCCAAAAGTTTACACAATTTCTGCACAAGCTGCTTATATGGAAAAACACCAATCTGAAAATTTTTTTTCTACTGCTTTCTCAGCTTGCTGCTTTCCGAACCTTTGAGA
Organism: Boesenbergia rotunda; assembly: GCA_024364735.1. Taxonomy (NCBI): domain Eukaryota; kingdom Viridiplantae; phylum Streptophyta; class Magnoliopsida; order Zingiberales; family Zingiberaceae; genus Boesenbergia; species Boesenbergia rotunda. Next base: position 66,143 of record JAGFNQ010001627.1, read on the forward strand.
TTATTGCTGAATTTACTGCCCTGCAACTTCCTTCTGTGTTTTACAGCCTTGAAACCAACTCTCAGCTCCAAGTTGATACAATCCTTATGCATAAAATGCTTTTAGTCCAAGCAATCCACTGATTTTTACTCTGCTGTTTGCTCTTGTTTTTACTCTGCCGTGAGATTCTGAATTTTTGGTGACAGCTCTGTTCTGATCTAAAACATCAAAGCATCCACCATTTATTCTTTGGATCAGCATGTTGCAGCCGGATTCAAAATGAAAGAAAAACTTCACCTCCCAAACTCAAATTGGTACAAATTCTTTTCTCTGTTTTTGGCTCAAATCTTCTTTGCTTCAGATTATCCAGTTTATGTGCAGCTTCTACACCAATTTAATTCAGCTTCAATTCAACTTTTACTCAGCCTTTTAAATTCTGTTTCTGATCTGAAAATTTCTGCTCAGATTCTCCTTAAGCTCAGATTTGTCCAGCTGCACAAAAATCTCTGTTTTGGCACTGATTTCTGCATTGAAACAGATTAATTCCAGCTCAGTTCAGTCTCTGCAAGATGTTACTGATCTTGGCTTCCCAAAATTTCAACTTTTCAGTTTTTGATCCAAGCCAATTCCGAAACCTGTTAAACAACTCAAGTTAACTTCATTTTGGCAAAAACTTTTGCTTCATTCTCTTTTCTTTTTCTTGCATTGATCAACAAAATGATGGTTATCAGTCACCCCGAGTGGAGAGAACCTTTTCGAGCTACTATTTCATCATCGTACTAATCGATTTGAGTGATCACTTGAACAAACTTGTTGTTCAAGCAATCTAACTCTTCTAATCGATTAGCCGCGGAATAGACGATGATTGGATCACCAATTTTTGTGTTTATCTTTAGGGTCCAAGACAAACATGATAAGAAATAAATACAAGATGCCAAAAATAACCAAACAAGAATTATACCTCTTGTTTACCTCACGATCTTCTATCGTATGCCCTATCCTTTTCTTGGACATCGTGTGGGCGACGATCTTCCAAGAAATGAAGTCTCCAAGGCACCTTCTTCGTCCTCCAACCTTGCGCCAAAACCCTAACACCAAGGGTGTTGCCGCCGGCCACTAAGGAGAAGAGACTTCTCCTTCCTTTGCTTGCGCCGACCACCAAGGAGATGAGTTTCCTTGCGCTGGCCTCCTCCTCCTTGTTTCCGCCGGCCAAAGAAAGCAAGAAAAGCATTCTTCTTCAACCACCGGCGCCTCTCTCTTCCCCTCTAGACCTGCTGATGGTGAACATCCAAGGAAGGAGAAGAGAAGGATATGAAGAGAAGAAGATGAAGTCTCTTCTTCCTCTTCCCTTGCGCCACTTCCTTCCTCCTCCTCCAAGCGGGCCTCACCAACCCTAGGAGACGAGATTGTGAGAGGGAGAGAATTAGGTTATGGGTTATTGATTGCCTTGGTATCACGACTCATGAGATATACATAGGCTACAATAGGGACCATGAGGAGGAGTTGGGTCTTGATCTCCTAATGGATCCAAAGCCCGATCCATTAATGATAATTCAATCCACTAAAAGATTATCAATGAACTACCTCACCAACCCCCATAATTAAATATGAGCTCTATCATATTATGTGTACAAATCCTCCTCGTGTTTAAGATCTTAAATATCCATTAATTAATTAAATTACTAACAATTTAATTAATTAATATCTAACTCCATGAGTAGTACCACTCAACCTTATCATCATGTCGGACCAAGTCCACCTGCAGAATTTACATGATGAACTTTATGAACTACTCAAGGAGACATCATCATCTTGACGCATCAGGATACGGTTTCCTTCTATAATCAATGGCACACCATGTAAATAATATTATTTCTCATTTTACTGGGCCTATTGATTTAACAAATAAATCTCGCCCACTGGTAAATCAAAGAAATTGATATTAAGTATATGTGCCCATTATTATATCGGGATTAAGAGCATGTACATCATAATATTTGAGGTCTGATTCGATAATATAGTCAGTATAAATTGAATCACCTCTAAGTCGGTCCTACTCAATTCACATAAAGTGTACTAGTGTAATTTTATGATCAAGATAGACCAATACCAAATTACAATACAACCATGCCAATGGTTTGCCCAAACCCATCTCGGTTGTGAGCCACTACATATACTCTACAAGGAACTAATATCATGATCTTCTGTGTGACACCACACACCATGTTATCTACAATATAAAGTATCAGACAATATGCACATATATAATAAATATAAAATGAAAACAATGATCATGTGATTCTAATTCCAAAATGTAGATGTTCATATAGAAGCTAAGCTTTTAGTATACATCCTAACAAGATCCTTTCACTAAGGCCATTCCAGCGAAAGCTTATGATAGGCATGTTGAGGGGATGAGAATCAGATGTATGGCAGTTTGATCACAGCATAGTCTTTTAGTATAAGTGGGAGATTGTTAGGATGTATACTATAAGCCTAGCTTTTGTATGAACATCTATTTTAGAATAGGAATCAGAATGGTCATGTGTTTGCATTTTATATTGGTTATATGTATGCAATTGTCCGTTACTTTACATTGTAGATAACAAGGTGTGTGGTGCCACACAGAAGATCATGTTATCAGTTCCTTGTAAAGTATAAGTAGTGGCTCACAACCGAGATGGATTTGAACAATCCATTGGAATGATTGTAGTCTAATTTGATTTTAGTCTATCTTGATTATAGAATTACACTAGTACACTTTGTGTGTATTGAGCAGGACCGATTTGAGGTTGTTTGATTTATACTGACTATATAATCGAGCAAGACTTCAGATTATTATGGATGTACATGCTCTAAATCCCGATATAATAACGGGCACATGTACTTAACATTTATTTCTTTAATTTACCAATGGGCGAGATTTATTCGTTAAATCAATAGACTCGGTAAATTAGGAAATAATATTATTTACATGGTGTGCCGTTGATTATAAAAGGAAATTGTGTCCTAATTATTTTAGGATGATGATGTCCCCTTGAGGAGCTCATAATGATTATCATGTAAATCCTACAGGTGGACTTGGTCCGATATGATGATAAGGTTGAGTGATACTACTCTTGGAGTTAGATATTAATTAATTAAATTGTTAGTAATTTAATTAATTAATGGGCATGCGATATCTTAAACATAGGGAGATAATGTACACATAATAGGGTGGAGCCCATATATTAATATGGGGTTGGTGCGGTAGTTCAATAATAACCCATTAATGGAGCGAGTTATTATTAACGGGCCGGGTTGAGGATCCGTTAGGAGACCAAAACCAACTCTTCCTCATGGTCCCTATTGTAGCCTATAAATACCCTCATAAGTCATTATGAACCAAAACCTAAGCCTTGGTTTTTTCTCCCTCTCTCTCTCTCTCTCTCCTAGGGTTACGACGCCGGCAAGGGAGCAAGGAGGAGCCGGCTGCGGTTTAAAGAGGTAGGAAGGAAATATTTTCTTCCTTCTCTTCTCTTCTTCTCTTCTCCCTCTTTGGGCATGCGGCATCAACAAGTTAGGAAGAGGGTGTGGTGCAAGGGAGCTAGGGCCGGCGGTGCACCACTTGGTGGAGCTTTGGCCGGCGCAAGGAAGAAGTAGGAGAAAGGTTTCAGTGGCTTTGTTTTCTTGTAAGATCGTCGCCCACACGACGTCCAAGAAGAGGATAGGAATACAATAGAAGATCAAGAGGCAAAACAAGAGGTATATCTTGTTTTTATTTTCTAAGTATTAAATTGTATTCATGTTGTTTACTTGGACCCCGAATAAAACACAAGAATCGGCGATCCATACTTCATCTTCTTTTCCACTGATAATCAATTAAGGAGTTTGATTGTTTGAACAACAAATTTGTAAAAGCGATAACTCAATCGAAAAGCATGAAAATGAAAAAGGTCGTATGGGAAGTTTTCTTTCCTTATCCGGATTAGTTCTAATCAATTGTATATTTTAATCCGGGGATATAGGGAGGAAACCCTATAAGATATGTATACTGAAAGACATGACTTTTATTATATAAACATCTTTATTATGAAAAGAGAATCACGACTACACTAGGTGTTTGATTATAATAGTACATACACGAAGTCCCATTGCTTTGCATTGTAGATAACATGGTGTGTGGTGTCACACGGAAGACCATGTTATCAGTTCCTTGCTTAGTATAAAATGGAGGCCCACAACCGAGAAGGAATTGGACAACCCATCGGGATGGTTGTAGTGTAATTAGGTGTGGTTTGTCTTGACCATAGAATTACACTAGTGTGCTTTGGGTATATTGTTGGGTTCTCCCGGCACAAAACAATAAAAACACAGCGAAAACAAGAACCCACGAGCGATCCATGCGAAAGAAAACTCGTACAAAGCTATCTATCTAATAGATTTATCTACTGTTTATACCTTTGAAGCGTGCCCTTCGTTTATCCCGCTCGACCAAGATGCGCCGGATCTCTTGCACGTTCAAACGTCCGTGCCTCTATTCGTATCCACACGGACACAATCTCTCAACTTCGGGAGAACTACCTTAGTTGTGCTAGCAACTTGAGGTAGCTCGAAAACACCAAGAACCTTACAATAAGGTTTCGGCCAAGAGGGGAGGAGAGGAAGAAGAGAAGAAGGGAAGAAGGAAAAACACACTTAGTTGTCATTCAAAATGACTTGACCCCTTTTATATTCATCCCATGAATACTAAGAGTCATTTGACTCTTTAACATCCCTTCATTGAAGCCAATAAAGAGCACATCTTTCCAAGTGACTCTTCACCTTCTGTTTATCTAATGAAGAGAGACTTTTCTCTTTCCTGCATGCAACTCCAGCCGGGCCTCTCGGGCTTCCGACTCGGTATCCCGACCAAGTTTCCCGAGTGCCAAGCTCCCGACCCAGTCTGAGTGCCGACCCAATCTGTCGACTGCCAACCCAGTCTGCCGAGTGCCGACCCAGTCTACCGAGTTACAACTCAGTCTGCCGAGTGTCCAGCTCAGTCTGCCGAGTGCCGAGCTCCCGACCTGCACTCCCGAGTTCCCAACTCGAGCTCAGATCTCTCGAGTTCCCAACTCGGGCTCGGACTCCCCGAGTTCCCAACTCGGACTCAAACTCCCGAGTTCCCAACTCAGGCTCGGGCCTCCCGAGTTCCCAACTCGGGCTCGGGCCTCCCGAGTTCCCCAACTCGAGCCCCTATCTGCCGAACAGAATTCTCGAAGCATTGCGTCCTTAGTGTGTGACCCAATAGGTTCTTGCGATATTGGCAATGCGCCTAACACCTTAGACATATAAGCAATGAGCGACATCTAGCAATGCATCATTGCTACCCAAGTAACAAGAAAAGTCGAGATCTGACTAAACCTCCGTGACTATGATAGTGTATGACCTTGTCCTTCTATCCTTGATATCTAGATTGACCAATGAGGCATAGACCGTGTCATCCTCAGTCAATCCAGTGTTTCTTGATCCCCGAGTAGACTCACTTAAACAAATAAGCTCAATATCTAATATTGACTCATTTGAGCAGGGCCATGCGTTTCAGTAGTCCTACTTGATCAAGGAGCCCACAGATATCACTCCCGTCGTATGGGAGGGATAGATCCCATCTATATCACTCACATCCCTCCGTATAATTCATTATATACCCAGTGATCGCCTTTATAGTCCAACCTGTTACGGGTGACGTTTGACAATACCAAAGTACATAACTCCTTATGTAGGGAACCATAGTGACTTCAGGTCTAAGGACTATTCATACCAATAGTCACATGAGAAAGTCTATGAAATTCATATGACAATCTATGAAACTTTCTCATGGCGGGTCATTTAGTACATATTCTCCAATGAATACACATGTGTCAACTTGATTTCACATATCCATGACTTGTGAGCTCAAGTCATCAGTTGACCTACATGCTAGTCTCAATGCATTAATATTGCCCCTGAATATTAATGCTTGACTAGGAATAATTTAGTGTAGTGTTCTCTACATTATCTCACTATCGATTCAACCAATCGATATAATGTAGATAAGAACCTACTACACAAGGACATTATTATACTTAGTTATTCGGCACAGAATACAAAGTAAGTATAATAACCAAACATGCCTTTATTAATAATAGAATATGATTCAAAATGCCCTGAGTCAATCATCACATAATTGGCTCTAGGGCTCCTACTAACATACATTGGGTAGGACCAAAACCCGAGGTTAAACGATTTGTACTGACTAGATAATTGGATAGGACCTTAGTTGATATTATGGAGGACGATCCCTTAATCTTGAAATAATGTCGGGCATATATTATTAATTATTGATTATTTGATTTATCAATGGGCGAGATTTATTCTGTTAGATCGACAGATCCGGTAAGTTAGGAAATAATATTAATAATATGATGTCCTGATGATTATTTACGGAATCCGTGTCCTGGTGAGTCAGGATGATGATGCCCCCTTGATGAGCTCAAAAGGTTTATCGTGCTAAACTCTACAGGTGGATTTGATCCAGCATGTTGATAAGGTTGAGTGGTAGTAATCAAAGATCCAGAAGTTAATTAATTTAAATTGTCAGTAATTTAATTAATTAACGGGCATGCGAGATCTTAAACACGGGGGGATGGATGACTCATAATACGTGGAGCCCATATGAAAAATATGGGGGTTGGTGAGGAAGTTCAATTATGATCCTTTAGTGGAATGGATCTTAATTAATGGATCGGGTTTTGATCCATTAGCGGGCTAAGAACCAACTACTCCTCTTGGTCCTTGCCTTAGCCCTATAAATACCCTATGAGATCAAGAAACCAAGAGCTAATCAATCCAAGAGCCAACACCCAAAAGCCTCTCCTCTCTTTTCCCTCTCTTCCTTCTCTCCTAGGGTTCGGCGGCACAAAAGAAGAAGAGGAGAGACTCCTCGGTTCTTCTTCCCTTCTCTACCAAGTTTCAGTGGGAGATCACAGAGGTAAGGGAGGGTTGTCCTCTCCCTTTTGTGGTGATCACTGGTGGTGGAGAGGCGGCCGGCGGATGGGAGAAGGCGGCGTAAGGCCACCTTGCGGCGGCGACGCAAAAGAGAGGGAGAAGGGTTTGCGTGGGCTGTTTGGGTGTAGAAGAAGGAGAATTTTCTCCTTCTTCATTTCCTTCTCCTTCCTCTCTAGGTCTGTTGCTAGTCGAAGGGCTTGGAGCCGGCTCCGGTGGTCGGCAGGGCAAGGGAAGAGGAAGAGGGTGACCGGCGGCGCAAACCCTAGAAGCTAGGGTTTTGGCCGGTTGGAGAAGAGGGTTGTTTGGAGCTCTTGATGATCTCGGATCGTGATAGATCATCGCCCACACGATGCCCGCGAAGGGAGGGACATAAGGTAGAAGACCGTGAGGTGATCGGAAAGGTATAACTTTCCCTACGCTCCCTTGTATTTCCTTATGTTATTTTTGTGCCATCATCATATGTCTTATCATTTTATGTTTAAGAATTTATTGTTTTGATTTCAAAATATGTTTAATAAATTCTTAACTGGATCCCAACCATAAACACAAAAACTGGCGATCAACTCGTCATCTTTTTCGCGGTCGAACGGTCGAACAAATTGCAAGGCCAATTTTGGTAATTAGCTAAGTTGCAATTTGGATCATTCGATACGGCACGAGAAGGTCGATGGGAGACGGTGTTGGTGCAGGAAGCACCAGATCGAATCTTGTTTTGATATTGGCAAAGGATTCAAAGTTAAGGGTTATTTGTTGTCTAACAAGTTTCTTGAGTGTACAGGAAAAGCCCTAGCGAAGGACTGCTAGGCTCTGGCGAAGGACTGCCAGAATGGACAAACCCTAGCGAAGGAATGCTAGGCCCTAGCAAAGGGCTGCCAGAAGAAAAGACCTAGCGAAGGGCTGCTAGGCACCAAGCGAAGGGCTGCTTGGTACTCAAAGACCTAGCGAAGGGCTGCTAGGCACCAAGCGAAGGGCTGCTTGGTACTCAAGACCTGGCGAAGGGCTGCCGGGCAAAAGTCCAACTGGAGGAGCCGGTTGGCACCAGGTAAATTCTCCCGAGAGGAGTAGGTGAGGACGCGTTCCCCTTGAGGGAACATTAGGCGTCGGTTCGACCTAGGGCTCCATTTTGGAGACCAAAGTCAGAACCAAGACAGCCAAGGCTGTATAATTCATTATGTTATTGGTTTATTGTGTTTTGGACTAACCCTGGATGCAGGACCAAAGGAACGTGTGTCTGCAGCTCAGAATGCCTCAAAGGAAAGAGGCGATCGCTGACCAGGGCGCCCGGAGTGTACCGGGCGCCCCCAAGGTGAACACAAAACACAACACAACCAGAAGAACCTCGACAGTACATTCTGAGGGCGCCCCCGCTGTCCCGGGCGCCCCCAGCCAGACTTGCCGAGGAGACCTCAGCGCTGCGGATAAGAGCTGGCCGAGTCAACCAGGGCGCCCCCAGCGTCCAGGGCGCCCCCGTCAAAGGGTTATCCCGAGTACTTAGGGATAAACCCTTGATCGCGCCTTTTGGGGATCAAGCGCCACGTGGGGGGGCGCCCCCGTCGACCAGGGTGCCCCCAGGCCCTATATAAAGGGCCCTCGACCTCCTTCTTCAGAGCATCAATTACTGCGACGCTTCCACGCTACACTGCTTTCATTCAATGCATCCAAACTCTCTGACGACCGCGCTCTGCTCCAGGAACGTCCCTACTCAAGCCCGAAGCACTGTCGACCTCCCGCTGCACCGAAACTCAAGCCTACCCCGGGAGTTGGTAAATACAGAAGTGTAATCTTTCTTATTGCAAATTGTATTTCTCTTCTGTATTCATTCTACGCATTATAGAATTGCCCAAAGTAAACGGTCAACGACCGTGGGCCTTGGAGTAGGAGTCGACCCAGGCTCCGAACCAAGTAAAACCTTGGTGTTTGCGTTGTTTGTTTTTATTCCGCCGCGCACTTACTCTTTCTTTTTAATCCGAACATTTTCTGATATTCACCCCCCCTCTATCGGTCTTTCTCGATCCAACAAGTGGTATCAGAGCGGGGAAGTTCAAACCTGGTGCAACCACCAGTTTGAAATTTTTTTCGGATTTACAAAACTTTTAATATTATTTCTTTTCTTAATCAATACCACTCGATATTTTTCGCCTTTTATTTTAAAATAAAAATATCTGTAGGTGGATTTAAAATATCCTTACGCCTTTTTTAATTTTGAATTTTCATCTTTTCACCATAAGTCTGAATTAATAAAACGAACAATTCTTAAAAATTTGTCATAAATTTTTTTTTAATATTATTTCTCGAAATTCGTGCCACATTAATTCGAGCAATCTTTTAACTCTTATTTTTCACCATTAATCAGAATATTCATTTCCTAAAAATTTTATCTCAAATTTATTATTATTATTTTATTATTATTCTGCCTCGAAATTCGTGCAATTTTTTTTGGGCAAATTTTTTCTTCTTCTCCCGCACTACTAATCCAAGACCAAGTCTTGGTACATTCTGTTCATTCTTTTGTGTGCAAGAGGTTATTTTATGGCCAACCAAGAGTGGAACAGTGCCCGTCCACCGTTATTCTCCGGCGAGAACTTCAGCTTTTGGAGAAGACAAATGGAGTCCCTTCTGAAGGCCCACATGGACTTATGGTGGATAATCCAAACGGGGTTCCACCTCCCTACAGAAGATGGACTATCAATTGCATGGGACAAACTGGATGAACCAACCCTCAACCAAATTGAGACTGATGCAAGAGCAACTGCAATTCTTCAATGCGGTCTAACTAACGAACAACTCAAGCTAGTTGGATCCTTCAACTGTGCTAAAGAAATGTGGGAGAAACTAATCAACCTACACGAAGAGAGCTCCGACATTGAGGTACTTGATGTCCAAGCACAGATAGCCGAATCAGAATCTGAACTCGAATCCAGAATCGAAATCGAACCAGTAGAATCAGACGACGAACTGACTAAGACGGTAACTAATTTTGAATCTTTTTCTAAATTAGAATTGAATAATCAAATAGATACTATAATGGTCGAGAAAGGTATAAGTTTTATTGCAGGGAAAACTCCAAGAGAACTGCAAAAGAGGCCTCAACTAGAACCTGAGTCCAACTCAGACTCAGAATCTGACGACAAAGAAAGGTATCCTCGGAAACTTGTTCGGTTAGCTCGCGACCACTACAAAATACTGAGGAAACAATCAAGCAAAGGGAAGATGGCTAAAATCAAGGGGGAGACCTCCAAAAGGGAATCAATTGGTAAATTTACAGTATTTAATAATCCATTATTTACTATGAACAACATGATTAATTCATATGAAAATGTAATTCATAACATTGCTTATTGCGAAAATCTAGAATATTATTACCATTTTGAAGTGACTTAAATAATTTTTTATTAAATTGCATGTTTGATTGATTGATTGTTTATTTAATTTCTGCAATTTACCATGCTTAGACTTAGGTTTAGTTAGCTTAAGGACTTAACCAATTACTTGAAATTTGAAAACATAGTATTGGGAGGAGGTGAGATGATAGTACGTTGGGGAAACCAACTCTAATAAGATCAAGTCTACTTGGTCTCTTTAGACTGGTGAAACCAGCCGAAGCTACCGATCCAAGACCCAAGCTAGTTAGACCAGAAAATGACCTAATTTAATTTGAAAATGAAATTTCATTAAAAGGCTTTGTCAAGGAAAGGGTGGATGATCCCATAAGGCTACGGCCAAAGAAGGCCTAGTGCCTCGCCAAGACCTGGAAGCCAATTTCTGAAATTCAAATTCAAATTATCTTTTGTCAAATTTGAATCTAACACAAATTTCAAATAATTATAGATTCTAATCTGTTTTCAAAATTTCTATTTTTCAAACTTATTCTGTTTCAAAAATCACTTAATCAGTGTTCAAAATTTCTGCTTTCTAAACTTATTTTTTTTCAAATCTGTTTTCAAAATTAAATGACTTTTTTCAAAATAAATGAAAATTCCTTTTCAAAATTAATTTTTACCTTCAAACATGTCTCACAAGAACTTTTAAGGCTAACTGTTTGAAAACCCTAGATTGGGTGAGACAGGAAAATTAAGTTCAAATAAAAATTTCTTTTATGTTGTGTTTTAATTCAGAGGATAATTCGAACATAGTCAAACCATGATTAACATAGTCAAACCTTAGTCAACTGAGTCAAACATGGTCAAACCTAGTCAACACTAAGGTCTTAGATAAAGTCAGTCTATGTCGGATACAGGGGGAGTTCTTCTTAATATTTTTTTTTAAATTTCTCAAAATCCTTATGCTTTAAAACTTATTTTCATCTCAAAATAAGACTTTCAAAAGTTGATTCAAAAACCTTAATATATTACTATCGCTTTGGAAAAATTATTATCATTTCAAATTTTTTAAACTGTGTTATTATTCCAAATTGAGTTTTCAAAAATTTATCTCCTTGAAAGTTATCATACTCAGAAGATTGTTCAAAAGTGCTTCTTTTGATCTTGACAAACCCTAAAGACACAGAGGAAAGGTTCACTTCATGATCTTCAAGGACTCCTAGGATGTGTCAAATTAAGGGGGAGTCTAAGTCAAAAGAAAAACTTCAGAAAAAGTTTCTTTTTACTTATGTCTTTGTTAAACAGTTCTTTCTAATCTGACTCAAACCTTAAGACTCAAAGGAAGAGTACTTGTGGTCAACAAGCTTCCCAGGACTGAGTCAAGTTTAAGGGGAGGTCAAAATTAAAGAAATTATTTAATAATATGCTTTATTTCAAACTCTTGCAAAAATTTAAGTCTTTCAAAATACTATTTGTTAGAATTTGTGTGACTTATGAAATTGTTTTTGAAATAACATTTACTTAGGTTGGAAAATTTCCAGGACACTTAGGAAATGTCCTTGTAGTCAACAAGGTTTCCTAGGATGGTGTCAGACTGGAAAATGAAGCAAGTTAAGTAAAACATTGAACCTTCAAAAGTTCACACACTTTTTTAGAATATATTTTTAAGTACTATCATTTTTTTAAAATTTACTTGAGTTTGAAAATTTCCAGGACACTTAGGGAAATGTCCTTGTAGTTAACAAGCTTTCCTAGGATTGTGTCAGACTGGAAAAGAAACCTAGTCAAGTGAAATATTTTGTTTTCAAAAAAAAAATCTAATACTTTTCTAAAAGTACGTATGTATTTCAAATCATAATTTATCTCAAAAGTACTTGAAAAATCTTTTCAAAACTCTTTTTCGAATTTTTTTTCAAATACAAAATATTTTTTTTGCATAATACTCTTCAAAATGGACTTAATCTGGAAATTTAAGCTTTTGCTATGCTTTTAAGAGTTATACCAAGTATTTTTATGTTTTCAAAACTCATAAGCTCTGATACACAATTTATTCTCAAAACTTCTTTCAAAACATATTTCAAAATACAATTTCTTTTCAAAATCTTTTAAGTACTTTAGTATTTAACGGGTATTTTTTTACTTAATTTTCTCAATCAAGTACTTGACACTTAATTTTCAAATTCTTCTAAAAAGTACTTGCTCCAAAGTTTAAAAACTTGTTAAGCCTGAAAAATCCTTTTCTTGAAAATTTTCTAAGCGTGAAAAATTTCTTGAAAAATTTTCTAAGTAAAGTTTCCTTTTCTAAAAGTTAAAATTTTTTTTGGAAACTTGGAAATTTTGCCTAAATAAATTTTTTCTGCCTTATAAAAAGTTGTAAATTTCTTTTTAAGCCTGAAATTTTTTTCATAATGGTAAATTATCTAAGTGTAAAAAGTTTTGAAAATGCTTTTACTCGATTCTTGAAAAATACTTTGTCAAAAACATAAAGCACTTAGAAAAACTCATAAATCCCTGTTAGATACCTTGTTCACCCATGCTTGTTTTTGATATATGTCAAAGGGGGAGGAAAGGTCAAAGTTAAGAGTTAAGTTAATTATTCAGGGGGAGAATGAGCATGAGAAATTTTTTTCTCTCTCTCTTTTTACTGTTCAAATTACATTCGGGTTTAGACTGTTACGAATTGATATGTTTTATTAGTCTTAACCTTTATGCTTAAACTGCTATCTTTTTCCTTAACTTTGAATTGTGTTGCCATAATCAAAAAGGGGGAGATTATTGGTGCAGGAAGCACCAGATCGAACCTTGTTTTGATATTGGCAAAGGATTCAAAGTTAAGGGTTATTTGTTGTCTAACAAGTTTCTTGAGTGTACAGGAAAAGCCCTAGCGAAGGACTGCTAGGCTCTGGCGAAGGACTGCCAGAATGGACAAACCCTAGCGAAGGAATGCTAGGCCCTGGCAAAGGGCTGCCGAAGAAAAGACCTAGCGAAGGGCTGCTAGGCACCAAGCGAAGGGCTGCTTGGTACTCAAAGACCTAGCGAAGGGCTGCTAGGCACCAAGCGAAGGGCTGCTTGGTACTCAAGACCTGGCAAAGGGCTGCCGGGCAAAAGTCCAACTGGAGGAGCCGGTTGGCACCAGGTAAATTCTCCCGAGAGGAGTAGGTGAGGACGCGTTCTCCTTCAGGGAACATTAGGCGTCGGTTCGACCTAGGGCTCCATTTTGGAGACCAAAGTCAGAACCAAGACAGCCAAGGCTGTATAATTCATTATGTTATTGGTTTATTGTGTTTTGGACTAACCCTGGATGCAGGACCAAAGGAACGTGTGTCTGCAGCTCAGAATGCCTCAAAGGAAAGAGGCGATCGCTGACCAGGGCGCCCGGAGTGTACCGGGCGCCCCCAAGGTGAACACAAAACACAACACAACTAGAAGAACCTCGACAGTACATTCTGAGGGCGCCCCTGCTGTCCCGGGCGCCCCCATTGCAAACCAACTCTGCCGCGTCTGCACTACACGCCCAGGGCGCCCCCGCTGTCCCGGGCGCCCCCAGCCAGACTTGCCGAGGAGACCTCAGCGCTGCGGATAAGAGCTGGCCGAGTCAACCAGGGCGCCCCCAGCGTCCAGGGCGCCCCCGTCAAAGGGTTATCCCGAGTACTTAGGGATAAACCCTTGACCGCGCCTTTTGGGGATCAAGCGCCACGTGGGGGGGCGCCCCCGTCGACCAGGGCGCCCCCAGGCCCTATATAAAGGGCCCTCGACCTCCTTCTTCAGAGCATCAATTACTGCGATGCTTCCACGCTACACTGCTTTCATTCAACGCATCCAAACTCTCTGACGACCGCGCTCTGCTCCAGGAACGTCCCTACTCAAGCCCGAAGCGCTGTCGACATCCCGCTGCACCGAAACTCAAGCCTACCCCGGGAGTTGGTAAATACAGAAGTGTAATCTTTCTTATTGCAAATTGTATTTCTCTTCTGTATTCATTCTACGCATTATAGAATTGCTCAAAGTAAACGGTCAACGACCGTGGGCCTTGGAGTAGGAGTCGACCCAGGCTCCGAACCAAGTAAAACCTTGGTGTTTGCATTGTTTGTTTTTATTCCGCCGCGCACTTACTCTTTCTTTTTAATCCGAACATTTTTCGATATTCACCCCCCCTCTATCGGTCTTTCTCGATCCAACAGACGACTCTCCATTCAGATTAAATTTTTAATCCGTAGACGTGGAGAGGTCTCTCGGATCAATCAGGTATTTGCTATGGAAACCCGCCAAGCCATACCCAACAATAACATGGTGTGTAATGTCACACAGAAGATCATGTTATCAGTCCCTTGTAGAGTATAAGTAGAGGCTCACAACCTTGATGGTTTTGGACAACCCATTTGTTAGGATGTATCCTGAATGCCTTGCTTTTGTATAAGACATCTACATTTTGAATGAGAATCACAAGATCACAGTTGTATATTTATATTAGTATATGCATAATTGTCTGATACTTTGCATTGTAGATAACATGGTGTGTGGTGACACACAGAAGATCATGTTATCAGTTCCTTGTAGAGTATAAGAAGAGGCTCACAATCGAGATGGAGTTGGACAAACCATCAGGATGGTTGTAGTGTAATTAGGTATGGTTTATCTTGACCATAGAATTACACTAGTGCGCTTTGTGTACGTTGAGCAGGACCAACATAGAGGTCATCCAATTTATACTAACATTATAATTGAATCGAACCTCGGATTTATTATGGAGTGCATGCTCTAAATCCCGATATAATAACGAGTACATGTACTTAATAGCTGTTTCTTTGATTTACCAATGGGCAAGATTTATTCTGTTAAATCGATAGACCTAGTAAGTTGGAAAATAATATTATTTACATGGTGTGCCATTGATTATAGATGGAATTCATGTCCTGGTGGGTCAGGATGATGATGCCCCCTTGATGAGCTTATAAGGTTTATCATGTTAAATCTTGCAAGTGGACTTGGTCCAACATGATGATAAGGTTTAGTGGTACAAGTCAAGAAGTTAGAGGTTGATTAATTAATATTGTCAGTAATTTAAATTAATCAACAGACATTCAATATCTTAAACATGGGGAGAAATTGTACTCATAATAGGTGGAGCCCATACGTAAATATGGAGGTTGGTGAAGTGATTCAATGAAGGGCCATCAGTGGAATGAATCTTCATTAATGGATCGGGTTTGGATCCATTAGTAGGCCAAGACCTAACTCCTCCTGATAGTCCCTATTGTAGCCCTATAAATACCCCATGGTGTCATGAAACCAAGGCTAATCAATTAATCCAATTAATCATAATAACCCTAAGCCTCTTCTCTCTCCCTCTCTCTCTCTTTCTCTCTTTCCTAGGGTTACGGTTGGCCGGCGGCATTGAAGAAGAAGGAGACTTGGTTTCCTTTCTCTTCCCTTCTCTCCACTTGACGCACGACTGTAAGAAGAGGAGAGGCGTCCTCTTCTACTTCTTGGCCGGAGCAATCTCCGGTGGGTGAGAGGAGGGTCGGCGGCGACACCTACACCACCCTAGGGTTGCGGCGTCGAAACCCTTCATGCAAGGGTTTTCGACGTCAACTTAAGTAGAAGCCGACAGTCTTCTCTCCTTTCCTTGGTTGGCAGTAGTTGTTGGAAGGAGGTGGAGCTGGTGGTGGCGAGAAAGAAGGAGTTTCTTCCTTGGTTGGTCAGCGACAGCTTGGTTTGCCGTTAGTTGGCCAACTCAAATTGGAAGAAAGGAAGAGGAGTTGTCATCTTCCTTGTGAGCTTGGAGCCGCGGTATAGGAAGTGGTGGAGGAGGCCGGATAGGATTTTTGTAAGGAAGAAGAGATCTTCTTCCCTTCTCCTTCATCTTCTTCTTCATTGGGTGGCCGACGACAAACCCTAATTTTAGGGTTTTGTTGGCACATTGAAGAGGAGAAAGAAGGTGGATTAATTGGTGGCCCTTGGTGACTCCGGGTCTTGGTAGATCGTCGCCCACACGACATCCAAGAGGAGAGGGTCATACGATAGAAGATCGCGAGGTAACAAGAGGTATACTTCTCTTACGGCTCGTTTGTTTTTCTATTATTGCATGTGAGTTTTTAATTAATTATCATGTTTTAATTATTTGTTAATTAATATTGATAATTAATTATGTTATGGCCCTGATAATAAACACAAAAATCGGCGATCCGCTCATCATCTTTTCTGCGACCAATTGGTTAGGCGAGTTACAAGGCTTAACTATCAAGTTTGGCTAAGTTGTAACTTGAACCAATTAGTACGACGACGAGACGGTCGTTTGGGAGATATGTCTCCATTCGGGTTAAAATTTTAATCCATAGACATGGAGAGATCTCTCATGGACGACCCCTTGTTCGCTTAGGAAACCCGCCGAGCTATTCACTATCACCATTGGCATGGTTGTAGTGTAATTTGGTATGGTTTATCTTGACCATAGAATTACACTAGTACACTTTATGTGTATTGAGCAGGAACGATATAGAGGTGATTCAATTTATACTGACTATATAATTGAATTAGACCTCAGATATTATGGTGTACATGCTCTTAATCCCGATATAATAACGGGCACATGTACTTAATATCTATTTCTTTGATTTACCAGTGGGCGAGATTTATTTGTTTAATCGATAGACCCAGTAAGTTGAGAAATAATACTATTTACATGGTGTGCCGTTGATTATAGAAGGAAGTCATGTCCTGATGTGTCAGGTTGATGATGTCCCCTTGAGGATCATATAAAGCTCATCATGTTAAATCATGCAGGTGAACTTGCCCTGACATGATTTTAAGGTTGAGTGATACTACTCATGGAGTTAGATATTAATTAATTAAATTATCAGGAATTTAATTAATTAATAGACATTTGATATCTTAAACATGAGGAGAATTTTGTATACATAATATGTGGAGCCCATATTTAAATATGGGGGTTGTGAGGTAGATCAATGGTGATCCTTTAGTGGATTGGATCATCATTAATGGATCGAGCTTTGATTCATTGGGTGGCCAAGACCCTGTTAGATCGTGGCGCTTGCTAGAGGGGGGTGAATAGCACTTTTCTCGAACTTTCTCTACAAGATGGTTAGCACAATACAAATAATATAATGAAAAACAAGAAATCCAATGCTAACTCAGAGAATTTACTTGGTATTCATCCTGAAAGGTGACTAATCCAAGGATCCACGCACGAGCACATTCTCCACTATGAAAAGCCTCCTTCAAGGTGGAGAAAATCTTTACAAGGTTGTCTTCTTCCTCATTACAAGATGGAATAGAAATCGAGAGGAAGAACTAATCACTTTTGGCACGAACAACACTTTTGTACACTTAAGAATCGTACCTTCCTCGTGCCCAAAAGTCACCCTTTTTATAAGAGTAAAGGACAACTCCACGAGTTGTCCAGCCCGATACCAGTCGACTGCCCCTAGGGCAGTCGACTGGTCTAGCCTTAATTGCTAGCCAACGGCTAACACAACGGCTAACCCAATGGCTAATTTTCAGGAGTATCAGTCGACTGCCCCTGGGACAATCGAGTGGTCCAGGGTCTCAAACATTATGTGAGTTTGAGAATTGGCTGGCAGTCAACTGCCTTTTTACCAGTCGACTGCCCAGCTTATACAATTTCTCTTCCTCACTCCGAAGACCCTCCTTGACCCTCCTTCACGTGTGCCTTCAAGTACACTCCCTTGGCTCGCCCCTTGAAGTCTTCTTCCACCGGCTATCGTCCCTCGGATGCGCACACAAGCCTTCCCTTGGCTTGCCTCCATGCCACCCTTCACGTGTGCCCTTTGAAGTCCACTTCCCGGCTTGCCCTTGGAGTCCTCTTCCCTCGGATAAGTCCTCCATGTGTGATTCTCCAAGTCCTGCAAACTCAATCACACATATCAAATAACAAGATAACACCCTAACCTTAAACATATTGACACACACACATCAAAACCTTATTCTTCCCAATCATCCTTGGGTCGATTGCCCCAACAGACCCAACTCCTCCTCATGGTCCCTATTGTAGCCTATATATACCTCATGGTGTCATGAGACCAAGGCATCTAATTAACCCTAAACCTCTTTCTCTTCTCTCCTTCTCTCACTCTTAGGGTTGGGCAGCACCGGTGGATAGGGAAGAAGAGGCTCACAGCGTGGGTTAAGGGAAGAAGATAACTACTTCTTCTTCTCTTCATTCGCTCCTTTTCTTCATCCCTAAGGCGGCAGCAACAAGGAGGAGAAGAGGTGGCTGCCGGCGGTGCAAAACTTAGAGAAGTTTTGGTCGGTGCAAGGAAGAAGGAGGAGAAGAAGGTTGCAGTGCCGATTGTAAGGAGAAGAGTGGCTAGGTTTGGAGGAGGAAGGAAAGAGTTCATCTCCTATTCTCTTCTTTATCTTATCTCCCTCCTTGGTCGTCGACAACAAGTGGAGGAGGAACCTTGGGCCAGTGGTACAAAGTGAAGGAAGAAGAATTATTCTCCTTCTTTGTGCTCAGCGCAAGGTAGAAGAAGGAGAAGGAGCTTTGCTTTAGTCTTGGTGACTTTGGTTCTTGGAAGATCATCGCCCACTCGACATCCAAGAAGAGGTTGGGTCATACAATAGAAGATCGCGAGGTAAACAAGAGCTATAAATTCTTGTTTTGGTTCCTTTCCTTTGATCTTGTTTAATTAATTATTATATGATTATTTTATGTCATGGACCTCAATGATAAACACAAAAACTGGTGATCCATTCATCATCTATTCCGCGGCTAATCGGTTAGACAAGTTAGATTGCTTGAACAACTAGTTTGTTCAAGCGGTCACTCGAATCGGTTAACACGATGATGAGTTAGTTGTTTGGGAAATTGTTCTCCATTCGGATTGAAGAAATTTTAATCCGGGGAGATGGAGAGGTTTCCCATGTGTGCAATAATCGAAACCCAACAAAGATCAAGTAGGTTAAAATTGATCGGATATTTGACAATATATGAGAGAGAAGTCAAGTGGGTTAAGGGTGATCAGATACTTATCTGGGAAGTCCTAACTAGATGTTAGGCAATAGGAAGTCTTAACTAGATGTTAGGCAAAGGAAAGTCCAAGTGGGTTAAGAAGCATCACACGTTGGCAAAAGAATGTCCTAATTATAGTTAGGCAGGGTGAGAAGTCTACCGAATGACTAGTATTAACTGCAGTTAGGTAAGAAAAAGTACTAATTGGAGGTTAGGTAAGAGAAAACCCTAACTGGTTAGGAAATGGTGACAAGTCTACCAAGTGACTAGTCCTAACTGCGGTTAGGCAAGGGAAAGCCCTAACTATGGTTAGGTGAGGGTGAGAAGTCTATCGAATGACTAGTCCTAATTGCGTCTAGGTAAGGCTAAGCCTTAACTGGAAGTTATGCAAGGCTGAGAAGTCTATCGAGTGACTAGTCCTAACTGCGGTTATGCAAATGAAAACCCTAATTGAGGTTAGGCAAGCTGGAAGACTACCAAAGAATAACCCTAATTGAGGTTAGGCAAAGGAAAGTCCAACGAAAAATTTACACGAGATGGAAAGTACAAGTGGGTTAAGGAATGATGGGCACCTAGTGAGCAAGCTCTAGTAGGTCAAGGTTGACTATGTTGAGGCAATCTGTGGTCCGGAGTGACCAAGTATTTTGATGTTTGGGCAAAGGGTTTAAGTTAGGTTAACCCTTGTGTTCTTATATGTGTATGTTGAGTGTGCAGGTTGTACAGGTTACACATATGGACTTGACTAGACAACCTCGGTACGGTGAAGGGTGGCATGGAGACAAGTTGGAGGCTTGTGTGCACCCGAGGGACCTTGGAGAGCAGGGACAATGAGCTGATTGGCGCGGACTTCGAGGCATGCATGAAGGATGGCATTGAGGCAAGCTGGAGGCTTGCGTGCATCCGAGGGACGGGAGCCGAAGATGAAGAGGGCGCGAAGGCAATAGTCGAGGCTGCGGATGAGGAGTCAATCGAGTCGTGAGGGTACGAGTGCTATGTGATTATGCTCGGGAAATCCTAGGGTTCGAGTGCGGAGTGGAATGTACTCGGGAAGGGTAACCTTAGGTATGTGAGTAGACTAGTCGACTGGCCTGAGGGCAGTCGACAGATGAAACTCACAGAAGGGTCTCAGCCTGGGACCAGCCGACTGCCCTCGGGGCAGTCGACTTGTAGGTGGCTGGTGAGTTGGCTGAGAATTCGAATGTTGGGGTGTAACGGTCGAATTTCAGTGGCACCAGTCGACTGCCCTGGGGGCAGTCAACTGGTAGCGAGGGTTTCAGCCTGAGACCTATTTAAAGAGGACTTCGTGGTGGCTGAGATTTTTGACGAATCTTGTCTTGGTTAAAGGAAAGATAGTAGTCTTTGTGCTCAGAGGTTTGCTTGAGATTGTGGCGAGGTTTCTCCACCCACAAGGAGCGACGAGAGCTAGCCGGAGGTTATCCGGGGAGTGATCCACCGACGGATTATTGGATTAGTCACCCGTCCGGGGTGGATACCAAGTAAATCTTCGTTGTTAGCATTGGTTAGTATTGTTTATTATTTTTATTGTATATTCCGCTGTGTAACTAACCGTGTAGGAAGAAAGGGGTTCAAAAATCGCTATTCACCCCCCTCTAGCGGACACAAACGATCTATCAGACTAGATGCTAAGCAACGTAAAGTCCTAATATGTCACTTTTGACCAGATGTTGGGAAAGGGAACCCTAGACTCGGAATATGCTGGTTAGGGTTAGGCAATCGATTAGGGAAATCGATTCACCCAAAGCTAATCAATTAGGAAGGTTCTAGCAAGGGCATTGTAAGGGCCCGAATCGATTGATCGATTGATTGGGGCAAGCCTAATCGATTAGGATTTTTTTTTGATTGAATAGAAGAGGTTTGAATTGATTAGGAAGGTTTCCTAATCTATTAGGACCTTCTCAAATCGATTAGGATGATTGCCTAATTGATTGAGAGCTATGTTTCGCAAAGCACAATAGGGTTTGAAATTGATTGGGCAATCGATTAAAATCAAACCAATTAATCAGGATAATCGATTGAGATCTTCTTCGCAATAGCATAAAAAGTGTCAAAGTCGATTGGGACAATCAATTAGCGGCTTCCAAATTGATTCGTATGACTCACCAATCGATTAGGCATTTGAAAAAGAACTATTCTGCAGGTGTTTGCATAGTCGGCTAACGTGGTAATCCATTTGGGGTAAGACCAATCAATTAGAGACATTGAAGGAACCCTAGAAAAGGGTGTTAGTAGTGTGGAGTCTTGGCTTCGTGTTTCCGCTACAAGTCATCATTGAAGAAGCGATTGAAGCCATTCACCCCCCCCCCCCCCCTCCTCCACACCCCTTCTACCTTTCTACGTGTCCTAACAACATTAAGGTCTCATTGATTCTTTTTGGTTGTTAAAGATATTGGTATTGTCTATCTCACAAAGCCTCAATAGGACATGTTAATTTAATCATACTCCTTCCAGACCTAGAAATCATAAATTTTTGATGATCTCGGTAATGTTACTTGGATAAAACAAGGACCTTCAAAATTATGGAGCTATATCCTCAAGCAAGATGAAAGTTTTTATCTTCATATATTCAACAAGGACATCCTCCAAGCAATAAATATAAACAAGAATAATAGTTAGTACAATAATGATAAGGTCAGATTAAGGAAATAATAGACTTCACATAATTAAATTTTATTCAACTTCACTATTTAGTCTGACTTGAAGGAGGAACAGTTGATCGTAGCCAGATTTATTCCTATGATAGTCATCTTTGATCACATACTTAATCGAGCTTCATTCCATTTTTCTCTTTACTCTAACTTGAAGGAGGGACACCTAATGGTAGCCGGATTATTCCCAAGACAGTTATCTTTGATTCATACTTAATCGAACTTCATTTAATTTCACTCTTCAATCCAACTTGAAGAAGGGAAATTTGATGGTAATCGAATGTACCCCCTGAGCATTATAGCGAAGTTTCTCCAATCAATCACATCCTCGAATGTTACAGTAACTACTATAATACCATGCTGTTATAGTAAATTGTAAGTACCTTGGGATGGTTTTGTGTGGTCAATTGAGTCAAGTTAGGCTCTATTTGTATTTGATCCCTGTGTCTCAGTGTGCAGGAGCTTTGGAGCACAAGAAATCAAGCGGAAGACGCAGCAGATGAGAAAAATGGTGCTGGAAAGGAGCCAACAAGCTTGGCGCATCCGAGGGATGCAAAGGATGCGGAAGAGTACACTGGTGGAGTGAGAAAGACTCACGCAACATCCAAGGGACGAGAAGCCGAGGAGAAAGTCTGATCGAGGAGAAGGTCGGAGGCGGATTTGGGTGAGACCAGCTCTGGATAGCTGGAGATCACCCAAAAGGTTGAAAGAAGGCTGGTCAACTAGAGTTGACCAGTTAACTCCCATGTGCCTTAGTATTGTCTGGCGCTTGAGAAATCAGCCGCCCATATGAATACGACCGCCCGACAATACAGGCGCTCGAGTTCATACTAGGGACAATTTCAATACTTCAAAATTGCACATGTAGAGATAATCACTAGTTGTGAATTCATCACAAATTCTCTCATACTGTAAATTGTATTGCGGACATTCAGTAAATGAGTTTAAGATCTCAATCAAATACACAAACATGTATACTCAAATAGTGAATATTCATTTATTAAAATAAATGATTACAATCATAAGGCGATTGCCTTAGGACACTTTTCTCATACCACTAACAAACTCCCACTTGGCCTAATGCCAATCGCTATGGTACCCAATACCACAAGCTCTAACATGACCCTCAAACTTGTTTTGAGGCAAGGCCTTAGTTAAAGGATCCGCTAAATTCCTTTCAGTGGGAATTTTCTCAATTTGTATATCATTCCTACTTATAATCTCTCTGATCAAATGATAGTGGCGAAGCACATGTTTGGATCGCTGATGAGACCTTGGTTCCTTTGCTTGTGCAATAGCTCCATTGTTGTCGCAGTAAAATGGTATTGCTTCATCAATGGTTGGAACTATTGGTGCAGAAAGCACCCAAGTCAAACCTGTATTTTGATAATGGCAACAGGGTTCAAAAGTTAAGGTATATTGTTTGTCTAACATGTTACCCAAATGAGCAGGCAAAGCCCTAGCGAAGGACTGCTAGGCACCTGGCGAAGGAATGCCAGGATACAAAGACCTAGCGAAGGATTGCTAGGCACCAAGCGAAGGACAGCATGGTACTGAAGGCACCGAGTGAAGGACTGCTAGGCACCTGGCGAAGGAATGCCAGGATACAAAGACCTAGCGAAGGACTGCTAGGCACCAAGCAAAGGACAGCTTGGTACTGAAGACCTGGCGAAGGACAGCTAAGCACCTGGCGAAGGACTGTTGGGCAAAAGTCCAACCGGAGGAGTCGGTTGGCATCAGGTACATTCTCCCGAGAGGAGTAGGTGAGGACGCGTTCCCCGTCGAGGGAACAGTAGGCGTCGGTTCGACCTAGGGCTCTATTTTGGAGACCCAAAGTCAGAACCAAGACAGCTAAGGCTGTATAAACTAACATCTTATTGCTTTATGTTGTTTTGGACTAACCCTGGATGCAGGACCGAAGGAACGAGTGTCTGCAGCTCAGAGAGCCTCAAAGGAGTGAGACAGCAGCTGACCAGGGCGCCCGGAGTGTCCCGGGCGCCCCCAAGGTGAACACAAAACAAAGTAAAGCAAGGTGAGCTTCGGCAGCTTATGGGCGGGGCGCCCCCCATGCTCCCGGGCGCCCCCGTGCTCCCGGGCTCCCCCAGGTGAAGCCAACGAAGCAAGCCAGTGAGAAGCCAAACGGATGAGGTTTGACCCGGTCAATCCGGGCGCCCCCAGCGTCCCGGGCGCCCCCAGTCAAGATCTGATCCCGAGTTTGAATGGATCAGAGCTGACCGAGAAGAATTCGGATCAGCTGACACGTGGGGGGCACCCCCGACGTTCCGGGCGCCCCCAGGTGCTATAAAAAGGGCCCTCGACCCCAAGGCTTCAACACTCAATCCATTCAACGCAATCACGCTCTTCTGCTCCCGCGCTCTGCTCCAGAAACCTCCCGACTCGAGATACAAGCGCCGACGACGTCCCTCTGCTCCGAGAAACATTCCACACCGGACGTCGGTAACGAAGAGCGATTTTTTATTTTTGTGTTTACTATACTGCAATTGTAACATCTATTTGTAAACCGTTTTGCGCAAATATAGAATTGCCCGCAGTAAATGGTCAACGACCTTGGACCTTGGAGTAGGAGCCGACCGCGACTCCGAACCAAGTAAAAAACTTGGTGTTTGCGTTTGTTTGTTTTAAATTCCGCTGCATAACTTCTCTAATTCTTAAATCCGAACGTTTTTCGATATTCACCCCCCCTCTATCGGTTCTCTCGATCCAACAAGTGGTATCAGAGCGGGGAAGCTCAAATATGGTGCAACCACCAATTTGAGAATTTTTTGGATTCTTTTAAAAATTTTTTATTTTCTTTTTCTTTTCTTTTCGAAAGTTTTCTCGTTAGTCGAGGTTGGTGCAACACCCCTCGACAAATATTCTCTCTTTATCCCGCACTACTAATCCAAGACCAAGTCTTGGGATATTTTCTTTGTTAGTTTCTGTTTTCCAGATAAAATGGCCATGCAAGAAGGCTTCAGCACCGCAAGACCACCTCTCTTCAATGGAGAAGACTTCTCCTACTGGAAGAGCAGAATGGAGGTCCACCTGAAAACTCAGGTGGACATGTGGATAATCATCCAGTCCGGACTGGAAATTCCCAAAAATGCTGAAGGACTACCTCAAACTTACACAGAGTGGGACACCGCTCTGAAACGAAAAATTGAAGAGGATGCAAAGGCGACCCAGACCCTCCAATGCGGCTTAACAAAAGAAGAGCTGAACCGGGTGGGTCCTTTCAACAGTGCCAAGGAGCTGTGGGGAAAACTGATCGAGCTGCACGAAGGAACATCAGACACTCGGATCAGCAAGCGAGATCTACTCCTGAACAAGCTGTACACGATCAAAATGACCGACAACGAAACAGCAGCTTAGCTTCACGCCCGAATCCAGGAACTGATGAACGGACTGCACACTATCG
This sequence comes from Boesenbergia rotunda, assembly GCA_024364735.1. Lineage (NCBI taxonomy): Eukaryota > Viridiplantae > Streptophyta > Magnoliopsida > Zingiberales > Zingiberaceae > Boesenbergia > Boesenbergia rotunda. Next base: position 91,523 of record JAGFNQ010001627.1, read on the forward strand.
GTCACAAGGTAGAAAACCGTGACCTAATAAGGTACGCTTTAAATGCTTTCCTGAGAAACACCTTGTGGGCATCTATGGTAGATGCATACAAGGTTTCAAGGGACCTTTCAAAAATTAAATTAGATGAATTGTTCTCTGAATTAGAATTACACGAACAGACTAACTGCAATCTGCCGAGAAAGGTATTGCCTTTGTTGTAGGTACAACTGGAAGGACAACCAAGAAGAAGCATCAACCTGAACCCGAGTCTAACTCAGACTCAGACTCAGAAGACGAAGAAGGAGATCGACCTAAGCTGGTACGACTGGCCCGAAACTATTACAAGGAGTTAAAAAACCAAACCAACAGACGGAAAGCCAGCCGAAGAAAGGATGAATCGGCTGAACCCGCAAATGAAAAGAACAAGACCTACGTGACCTGCTACGAGTGCAAGAAGAAAGGTCACTACAAGACAGAGTGTCCGAACCTAAAGAAGACCAAGAAGAATAGAAGGAAAAAGGCACTTCAGGCAATGTGGGATGAGTCCTCCTCCGAAGAAGAAGAAGAGGTCCCACAGTCGAACCTGCTTGCACTAACCACCTCGGAAGAAATCAGGACCGAGTCAGAATCAGAACGGGACGACGGCAGACTAACATTTTCAGAAAATGGCGAAATCAAGGTAAGTGGTTTTATTAGAAGTCAGTTAAGTGAATTAATTGCTTATCTTTCTCGAGATTTGGCGAATGCCAAACTCCGAGTCGAGTCCCTCCGACAGGAAGTAAAACTCCTGAAAGAGGGAGCTGACCCTAAACCCTTAACTGAGAAGGTTCAAGAAGGAACCTCTACTCAAGTTGAAAAACTTGAGAAAGAGAACTCCTCCCTGAAAATTCAGGTTAAGGATCTTAGATCAGCGTTAGAACGATTCACATCTGGTTCCAAGAATCTTGACATGATTCTTGGAAAACAGAAATCGGTTCTAAATCGATCCGGACTAGGCTATAGAACCAAGTCTCGACAAAGATCCTACTTTGCTGTATTGAACTAGTCCAGACCTAAAGTTCAGGCATGGGTACCCAAACTATGCCTGAACAAACAAACTGGATCAAATCAATATTGGATCCCCAAGGACAAGATTCACATCTTGCCAAACCATTATCGTGGCTATAGTCCAGGGGGAGCCAAGTTAAAAACCATATTTATTGTTAGATAAAATTCAATTCTTGCTTTCAAATTGCATGTTTGCTTGTTTATTTAATTTCTGCAATTTATCATGCTTAGACTTAGGAATGGTTAGTGTAAGGACCAAACCAACTTAACTGAAAATTGACAACATAGTATTGGGAGGAGGTGAGATGATAGTACGTTAGGGAAACCAATTCTAATAAGGTCAAGTATACTTGGTCTCTTTAGACTGGTGAAACTAGCCAAAGCTACCGATCCAAGACCCAAACTAGTTAGACCAGAATTTTTCAAAGAATAATCTTGAAAATGAAATTTCATTGAAAGGCTTTGTCAAGGAAAGGGTTGATGATCCAATAAGGCTACGACCAAAGAAGGCCTAGTGCCTCGCCAAGACCTGGAAGCCAATCTCTGAAATTCAAATTCAAATTAGTCTTTGTAAAATTTGAATCAAACACAAATTTTCAGTTATGTATAGATTCAAACAATTTTTTAAAATAAATTCAAATATTTTCAAAATTAATTAAGTTTTTCAAAATAAATCATGTTTTTCAAAAATTCTTTTATCAAAACCTGTCTCACAAAACCTATAAGGCTAACGTGGTTGAAAATCCTAGATTTGGGTGAGACAGACTAGGCAGTGAAAATCAATTTAAGCTATTCCTGATTCTAATTGGATCCAAATCAACAAAACTCTTTATGTGTAGGAACATAAAGATTTGGACCAATGGATGTTGGATAGCGGTTGCTCCAGACACATGACTGGAGATAAATTGAAATTCACCAAACTCAAGTTCAAGAACCTAGGCTCAGTGGCATTTGGCAACAATGCTACACTCAAGGTAATTGGGTCAGGTAATATTGAACTTAAATCTGACTTCGTTATTAAGAAAGTCCTTTTGGTTGAAAATTTTAATTTTAACTTGCTTAGCATAAGTCAGTTGTGTGATTCTGGTTATATAGTTACCTTCAACAATTCTAACTGCCTGATTAGAAACCTACAAGACTCAGAAATCATGCTTAAGGGCACTAGGAAAAATAATGTATACACTATAAACCTACCCCTAGTACCCAAATGTATGTTAACTCAGTTAGAGCAATCAAACCTCTGGCATAGGAGATTAGGTCATACTAATCTGAGAACTATCTCAAAAATCACCTAACTTGGCTTAATCAAAGGTATTCCCAAAATTAAAAATAATGAAAATCTAATATGTGAATCACGTAATCAAGGCAAACAAACCAAATCTAATCACAAACTAATCCAATCTGATCAAACTCAAACCACACTTGAGCTCCTGCACCTTGACCTATTTGATTCACATGGAGCCAAGTCACTAAGCGGGAACCAATACTGCTTAGTAATAGTTGATGATTACTCTAGGTTCACCTGGGTTATGTTTCTAAAAACCAAAGATGAAACCCCAAACCTATTTAATGAGTTCTGCAAATTAATTGAAAATCAAAACGATACTAAAATCAAAAGACTTAGGAGTGACCACGGGGGAGAATTTGAAAATCAACGGTTGGAGGAATTCTGTAAGGTAAATGGATATATACATGAATTTTCGTGTCCTAGAACCCCCCAGCAAAATGGGATAGTCGAAAGAAGAAATAGAACACTACAGGAAGCCGCTAGGGCTATGCTCAATGAATTTAACTTAGCAAACCAATACTGGGCAGAAGCAATTAGTACGGCTTGCTACATCCAAAATAGGGTCCTGATTAACAAGCGACACAACAAAACACCCTATGAACTGTACTACCATAGACTCCCAAATCTACACTACCTAAGGGTCTTTGGATGCAAAGTTCATATCCTAAACACCAAAGACTATTTAGGAAAATTTTAGTCCAAGTCAACCCAAGGTATCTTCCTAGGATACTCAACCACAAGTAGAGCCTATAGGGTTTACAACAAACAAACTAAGAAAATTGAAGAAACAACAAACTTAATATTTAATGAAGAAATCAACTCAACATCTGATAATCCAGACCTAACTTCATCAAATTTTGATCAAGAAAATAATGAACAAACTGTTGAACCTTTAATTGAACCCTTAAACGAACTAACTATTGAACCAACTACTGAGTCAAATCAACCAACTATTGACCCAACAATTGAACCAGCCCAAAGAGTTGAATCAAATAGTGAACCAAACCGACCAGCCGGACCAGAGGCTGAACCAAGTTCTAGAAAATCCAAGAAACCCAGACTCAGTCACCCAACCGATCAAATTGTGGGTGATCCAACTCTAGGAGTCAGGACCAGATCTTCCTATAGAAACCTTAGTCAAATAGCAATGATCTCAAAAATAGAACCTAAAACTATAAATGAAGCCCTACCTGATCCTGATTGGATCATAGCTATGCAAGAAGAATTAGCCCAATTTGAGAGGAACCAAGTCTGGGAACTAGTACCTAAACCTAAAGGTAAGTCCATCATTGACACTAAGTGGGTCTTTAGGAATAAGCTAAATGATCAAGGAGAAATAGTCAGAAACAAAGCCCGCTTAGTAGCAAAGGGATTCAGCCAAGTAGAAGGGTTAGATTACGATGAAACATATGCCCCAGTAGCTAGACTTGAGTCCATTAGGATGTTATTAGCCTTTGCATCACATAAAGGATTTAAGCTATGCCAAATGGATATAAAGTCAGCCTTTCTAAATGGATTCATTAAAGAAGAAGTTTATGTAGGACAACCCCGTGGGTTTGAGGACTTAGAATGACCTGAACACGTGTTCAAACTTACTAAAGCATTATATGGACTAAAACAAGCACCTAGGGCTTGGTATGAACGCTTGTCAACTTACTTAATTTCTAAAGAGTTTAAACAAGGACAAATTGACTCAACCTTATTTATTAAAATCCTAGGAAAAGATATATTCATTGCCCAAATCTACGTAGATGACATAATCTTTGGGTCCACCAACTCAAACTTTCTAAAAGAATTTGTTAAAATAATGGAAAATGAATTTGAAATGAGCTTAGTTGGTGAGCTTAACTTTTTCCTAGGATTACAAATTAAACAAACTAGGGATGGAAATTATGTCCATCAATCGAAATATGCTAAAGAGTTAATAAAGAAATTTAAAATGGATAACTCTAAAAGCATAAGTACCCCCATGGCCACTAATATAAAGATAGACAGTGACCCTGATGGAAATCCAGTAGACCTTAAACTCTATAGAAGTATGATAGGAAGTCTACTGTACCTTACAGCCAGCAGACCTAATATTCTTTTTGCTGTAGGAATGAGTGCTAGATACTAAACCTGTGCTAAGGAAACGCACTTAGCAGCCCTAAAAAGAATACTAAGATATGTCAAGGGCACCCTAAATGTAGGGATTTGGTATCCTAGGACCTCAACCTTCGACTTGTCAGGATACTCGGACTCTGACTACGCAGGTTGTAAATTAGATAGAAAGAGTACAAGTGGAAGCTGCCAACTATTAGGAAATAGTCTAGTAAGTTGGTGCAGCAGAAAACAATACTATGTAGCTCTATCCACAACTGAAGCTGAGTATGTTGCCTTAGGAGAGTGTGTAGCACAACTTTTATGGATGATGCACACTCTTAAGGACTTTCAGCTCAATTACACCCAAACCCAAGTTTTTATTGACAATATAAGCTCAATTAACCTAACTAAAAACCCAATCCAACATTCTAGAACTAAACACATAGAAGTTAAGCATCATTTTGTAAGAGATCATGTAGCCAGGGGTGAGATAGTCCTTAAGCATGTAGACTCTAAATCTAACTTAGCTAACATATTCACCAAACCTCTACCTGAATCTGAGTTCAGCTCACTAAGAAGGCAGTTAGGATTATGTTTAGTAGAATAGATTTAGTCTACTATTGGTTTTCTTACTCATTTTAAAATCATCTTTTAGAATTTTTTTTGCTTTTCAAAATCAGCCTTCAAAATTCTTTTAAAAATGCTTTCAAAATCAGCTTTTACTTAGCTTTGAAAAATTTTAAATTTTTACGACTTAGTTTTAATTTAAAAATACCCCCTTCAAAACTAGGGCTTTTTTCCGCAAATGGACTTAGCTTAGGCTCTAACCCTAGAATTGCATGTACCTATAGACTTAGAAGCCAGCATCTCACAACCACCTTAGGGTTCTTTTGATTGATAACCTAGAATAGGTTGAGATGCTTAGGTCCTTGCCTTAATTCAAGATGCTTTAAGTCAGTGCATCTGCAGTAATTGGGGCACTAAATACAAACTACACAGTAATCAAGTTAAGTGTCAAGTTTAGAAAATCTAACTTGAACAGAACACTTAACTTGACTAACCCCAGCAAAAACTATTGTTTAATAGCAGTTAGTAAGTAGCTACTTGGGTTAGACAGGACCCTAAAAGAAACTGATTTGGTTTAGTTCATATCCTGAATTGGTTCAGTACAGCAAATTAATGCAATTTATTCTGTTTCTGCTATATTTATTTGTTTTTGATATATGGCAAAGGGGGAGAGATAGGAAAGGAGAGTTTAAAATTTTCTAAAATTTTCTAAAATTTTTATATAAAATTTTTTTCCAAAATTTCAAACTCTATCCTTTATTCAAAAAGTACTTAAAACTTAAGTTTGCAAAATTCTTCTAAGTATTTCAAAACTTAAGTTTGCAAAATTCTCTAAGTATTTCAAAACTTAAGTTTGCAAAATTCTTCTAAGTAATTCAAAACTTAAGTTTGCAAAATTCTTCTAAGTATTTCAAAACTTAAGTTTGCAAAATTCTCTAAGTATTTCAAAACTTAAGTTTGAAAAATTCTTCTAAGTAATTCAAAACTTAAGTTTGCAAAATTCTCTAAGTATTTCAAAACTTAAGTTTGCAAAATTTTTCTAAGTATTTCAAAACTTAAGTTTGCAAAATTCTTCTAAGCATTTCAAAACTTAAGTTTGCAAAATTTTTCTAAATACTCAAATTTTTTAAGCTCAAGTTTATTTATCTAAGTATTTAAACATAAATTTTCCAAAATGCACAACGAAACTTGTTTTGGAAAATACATCTTTAGAGTTCTATTGAAAAAATTGTTTTAAGTAAAAATTAATCCATCTTTAGACTTAGAACTTAATTTTCAAAAACCCCACGAATTTTTGAAATATCTAGGGGGAGATTCCTTCCAGGGGAGGGAACAAAAATTTATTTTTTTAACTTAACTTTTTGAACCAGGGTAGCCATAAATCAAAAAGGGGGAGATTGTTGGTGCAGAAAGCACCCAAGTCAAACCTGTATTTTGATAATGGCAACAGGGTTCAAAAGTTAAGGTATATTATTAGTCTAACATGTTACCCAAGTGTGCAGGCAAAGCCTAGCGAAGGACTGCTAGGCACCTGACGAAGGAATGCCAGGGTACAAAGACCTAGCGAAGGACAGCTAGGCACCAAGCGAAGGACAGCTTGGTACTGAAGGCACCTAGCGAAGGACTGCTAGGCACCTGGCGAAGGAATGCCAGGATACAAAGACCTAGCGAAGGACTGCTAGGCACCAAGCAAAGGACAGCTTGGTACTGAAGACCTGGCGAGGGACAACTAGGCACCTGGCGAAGGACTGCTGGGCAAAAGTCCAACCGGAAGAGCCGGTTGGCATTAGGTACATTCTCCCGAGAGGAGTAGGTGAGGACGCGTTCCCCGTCGAGGGAACAGTAGGCATCAGTTCGACCTAGGGCTCCATTTTGGAGACCAAAAGTCAAAACCAAGACAGCTAAGGCTGTATAAACTAACATCTTATTGCTTTATGTTGTTTTAGACTAACCCTGGATGCAGGACCGAAGGAACGAGTGTCTGCAGCTTAGAGAGCCTCAAAGGAGTGAGGCAGCAGCTAACCAGGGCGCCCGGAGTGTCCCGGGCGCCCCCAAGGTGAACACAAAACAAAGTAAAGCAAGGTGAGCTTCGGCAGCTTATAGGCGGGGCGCCCCCATGCTCCCGGGCACCCCCAGGTGAAGCCAACGAAGCAAGCCAGCGAGAAGCCAAACGGATGAGGTTTGACCCGGTCAATCCGGGTGCCCCCAGCGTCCTGGGCGCCCCCAGTCAAGATCTGATCTCGAGTTTGAAGGGATCAGAGCTGACCGAGAAGAACTCGGATCAGCTGACACGTGGGGGGGCGCCCCCGACGTTCCGGGCTCCCCCAGGTGCTATAAAAAGGGCCCTCGACCCCAAGGCTTCAACACTCAATCCATTCAACGCAATCACGCTCTTCTGCTCCTGCGCTCTGCTCCAGAAACCTCCCGACTCGAGATACAAGCGCCGACGACGTCCCTCTGCTCCGAGAAACATTCCACACTGGACATCGATAACGAAGAGTGATTTTTTATTATTGTGTTTACTATACTGCAATTATAACATCTATTTGTAAACCATTTTGCGCAAATATAGAATTGCCCGCAGTAATCAGTCAACGACCGTGGGCCTTGTAGTAGGAGCCGACCGTAACTCCGAACCAAGTAAAAAAACTTGGTGTTTGCGTTTGTTTGATTTAAATTTCGTTGCATAACTTCTCTAATTCTTAAATCCGAACGTTTTCCGATATTCACCCCCCCTTTATCGGTTCTCTCGATCCAACAGGAACCATACCAAGTTCTGAGACAAACTTCTTGATCCAGACTACTTCCTTTGCTTCTTTCGAAGCTGCAAAATATTCCGCTTCCGTGGTGGAATCCGCTACGGTGTCTTGCTTGGAACTCTTCCAACTTATTGCGCCTCCATTCAAAATAAATACGTATCCGGACTGAGATTTGGAGTCATCCTTATATGTCTGGAAACTGGCATCTGTATACCCACGTATTACCATATCACCTTCTCCATATATTAAGAACACATCCTTAGTGCTTCTTAAGTACTTGAGGATTATCTTGATAGCCGCCCAATGATCCATTCCTGGATCAGACTGGTATATGTTTGTGACGCTCAGAGCATATGATACATCGGGCCTAGTACATAACATATCATACATGATAGATCCTATCGCGGATGCATAAGGAATCTTATTCATGCAAATCCTCTCGTTTTCTATGCGCGGACACATAGACTTCGAAAGGTTGATCCCATACCTGATGGGAAGGTAACCTTTCTTGGATTCCGACATGCTAAACCTTTCTAGCACTCAGTCTATATCTGTAGACTGCGAAAGACCAAGAAATCGTTTTGATCTATCTCTATAGATTCTAATCCCAAGGATATATGTTGCTTCTCCCAGGTCTTTCATGGAGAAAGTTTTGGACAACCAAATTTTAACTGACTGTAAGACTGATATATCATTTTCTATAAGTAATATGTCATCGACATATAACACTAGGAATACGACTGCACTCCCACTAACCTTCTTGTACACACAAGGTTCGTCAGGATTTTGTGAGAAATCAAACTCTTTGATTGTCTCATCAAAACGGATGTTCCAGCTCCTGGATGCTTGCTTTAGTCCATATATGGATCGTCGAAGCTTGTATACTTTGGTTTTATCAACCGATGTGAAACCTTCAGGTTGTATCATGTATACATCCTCAAGTAGGTTTACATTAAGGAAAGTTGTTTTCACATCCATTTGCCATATCTCATAATCATAATGAGCTGCTATGGCTAGGAGCATCCAAATGGATTTAAGCATAGCTACTGGCGAATAGGTTTCGTCATAATCAATTTCATGTTTCTGACGATATCATTTTGCCAGTAATCTAGCCTTAAAGGACAGTATTACCTTCCTTGTCGGTTTTCTTCTTGAAAACACACTTGCACCCTATGGGCTTAATCCCTTCAGGTGGGTTAACCAAGTCCCATACTTGATTTTTGTACATGAAATCCATTTCCGACTTCATGGCTTCAAGTCATTTATCCCTTTCTGAATTTTTCAGAACATCTTCATAACTGATAGGTTCATCATTGTTAATGAGTAACACGTCGTTCGATTCACTTATGAGAAATCCGTATCTCTCTGGAATATTGCGTGTCCTATCAGACCTACGAAGAAGTGGTGTTGTTTTAGGTTCAACTGATAGCTCATCATTATGAGTTATCGGTTGCGGGTCTAGACTAGGTGTCTCTGTAATGTCTATTGAAGTTTCTTAAACTTCTTCAGGTTCAATGCTACTCCCACTATTTTCTTGTAAAAGAAATTCTTTTTCTAGAAATACAGCATGCCTTGAAACAAACACCTTTTGTTTCAAGGGATGATAGAATTGGTAACCCTTCGTTTCCTTAGGGTATCCAATAAATAGACATTTATCAGACTTAGCATCCAATTTGTCTGATATAGTCCGCTTTACATAAGCAGGACAACCCCATATCTTTAGGTGAGATAAATGAGGTTTCTTACTATTCCACGTCTCATATGGAGTAGTAGAGACTACCTTGGTTGGGACTCTGTTTAGCAAGTAAACAGTTGTCTTAAGCGCATAGCCTCAAAAGGATTTTGGAAGAGTTGCATGATTCATCATAGTTCTAACCATGCCCATCAAGGTTCGGTTACGCCTCTCAGATACACCATTATGCTGTGGTGTATATGGCGGAGTCCATTGAGACAATATCCCATTGACCCTAAGATAATCTTGAAACTCTTGACTTAAGTATTCACCACCCCGATCGGATCGAAGTATCTTAATACTTTTGCCAAGCTGTTTCTCTACTTCACTCCTGAACTCTTTGAATTTCTCAAAAGCTTCATATTTGTGTTTCATTAAGAACACATACCCGAATCGTGAGTGATCTGTTAGTAATATGAGAGAAATGTCCTAAGACAATCGCCTTATGATTGTAATTATTTATTTTAATAAATGAATATTCACTATTTGAGTATACATGTCTGTGTATTTGATTGAGATCTTAAACTCATTTACTGAATGTCCGCAATACAATTCACAGCATGAGAGAATTTGTGATAAATTCACAACTAGTGATTATCTCTACATGTGCAATTGTGAAGTATTGAAATTGTCCCTAGTCGATGAATTGATAGATACGGACACTATCAATTCTGTTGAGACTAGCATGGGTTATTCTCTAATCAGCTGATTCTCACTGGCTGGTGACATTGTGATGTCCGGAGATAAACATGAATGCTAGTTAAGGGAACTAGTTCATTGGAGTGACTGGCTGTAAAACTTCATATGGTAGTCTACATATAGACATGTCAGTGAAGTTCTTACTGCTACTTAAGTGCGATGTTCTTTTGACTTGCGGTGTTCAAGTCATCTTGGTCATGGAGACTTATACTTTGACATCTTAAGCAAGCATCTCCAAGGAGGTGTGGATCCAGGATGGTTGGGTATAAGCCGAAGTGCCTGAAGATGTTTGAGCAGCCTACAAAGGATTCACCACTCCTTGCGAGGAGATGTATACCCAAGGTCTATCGTCGGATTGTTACTCGAAGCCTCTGGCCAGAGCATAACATGCTCAGAGTATGAATCTCTTAAATACATGAGAGTAATTAGAATCCGTTAGGACGAGAGAACGTTACTTGGGTTAGGTATGACGTAATCAGCCTAGTGGGGACTGACACACATAGACCATGTCCTGAACCAAGTGGATATAAGATGGTGAAGGCAATGAGGCACGATTCATTAAAGTTGCTGAAGGGTTTCAGAATTATTTCTGAGGTCAACCGTTGATCTTTCGCTTAAGTGGGGATCATGATGTACTACTAGGTGCCACTCATGATCGTTCTATAATTGGTTGATTATAGACGGCCAACATAAATCGAAAGTCTATTTAGTCACACGCACTATGAGTGATCCGAGGGATTTAAAACGAGTTGAAAATTAGATTTTCCGATCAAGAGAGATAAGTCGAATCTGAATTTTTCAGAGACGCATCGAAAGCATAAAATGGCTAAGTCTTTTGAAGACTTATTGGACGAATTAAATGAGTTTAGTTCGTGAGGTCATGGCTTGGGTTTGGCTGGCCAAAGAGGGTCCCCACCCTCTTTGTTTGGCCGGCCACATTAAAAAGGGGAGAACCAAATTGTTTGGTTCAAATTATAAAATAAACCGACCGTGGTTTGTTTTATAAAATTATGGATAAAGAAATTTATATAAAGAAATTTATATAAAGGGATTTATTTTTCATAGAAATTAAAATGAACCATGGATTGGTTTATTTTATTTTATAAAATCAATAATAGATTGATTTACCATGATAAAGAAATTTATATAAAGAAATTTATATAAAGAAATTTCTTTCCATAATAAAAAGGGGAGACATGGTTGTTTTTTATTATAAATTAAGTTATAATAAAAACTTGACATAATGGAATAATTTATAGAAAAATTTATAAGATAAATTTCTTATGAAAATTTATTCCGTTAAAAGGAGACTTGGCGATTGAGAGGCTACTATATAAAGGAACCAAGGCAAGGCTTGGAAATCAATCTAAGAGATCAAGGATTCTTGCCTAGCCTCTCTCCCTCTCCTTCTCTCCCTCTCCCTCCTCTAGTGGCCCCGGCCCTAGAGGCCCTCCCTTTGG
>JAGFNQ010001628.1:0-53935 GCA_024364735.1 Boesenbergia rotunda
AATAGCATACCATGGAGGATCTTCTTCCAACTAGTGAAGTGGAATCACTAGGTTCCAAGCTCCATCATGGATCAGATATAGGGCTTCCAATATTATTACATGCAAATAGAATTAGTGGGATCAGAACAATTGATGGACATGATTTTACTTTTTTTTATAAATATTTAGTTTGTTTGGGTTGAATGATATGGCATCTAAGTTAGCAAATTTACTAATACGGCATGGTGTCAAGTCACGACTTAACAAGAAATTTACAGAAATCTAACATCATGATATATTTGTTATAACTTTAGAAAAATATGGTAGATAATTCTAAAATTTTGTGATATATTTGTTAAAAGTTTGTATACTTTATGGTATTTTTAGTAATTAATCCTAATATTTACTCAATCAAAAATTGAACACCATACAACAAACTATTATAATTAAAGTATAATCTGTGTGCTTTGCTACCCCATTATGCTGCAGGTATCTATTCAGCATGATGTTTTCTATCTTACAAGATTCATCATGCATCTACATGCAAGTTTCTCCAATTACCCTTGTTTTGCATGCAATTATTATCTATCAAAATATTACCTCTATCTATATCCTTCAAGTTGAGAGTCAAACCTTCGCGGGACGTGTAAAAGGAACTGCCAGATTCATCAAGGTTACTTGCCACCAAAGTAGCAAGATGGACATCAGAATTCTCACCATCTTCAACATTTGCATTATTCTTTTCATTATTCGTCAGCTTCGGACAATCTATCCAATGCCTCATATTAAGACAACAGACACATTTATCCTTAACAGAACCTTTTCAGTTTGGAGACATATATCTCTTCTGAGAACAAGACCGTCCCTTCAGAGAAGGAGACCGTCTCTTCTGCAGAAAAAGTTTACTGCTTTGTCCTCTTCTTTCTATTAAGGGTTCTACATTCAAGTCCTATGAGCCTGCTTGACTTTCTTCCAAAATTCATCATTAACCAAAACCTAACAACCAATGCAAAACTTTGGTAGCGAGGTTATAATACTTTTCGGGCAAAAATTCAACATGGCAATGTCTTATCTTCATGATAATCTTCTTATTAACTTCATTCAAATATTTTATCACAAGATTAGTTGGACTAGTATGAAAAGCTAAAGTGTTTCTTTTACATACTTGATTCATAATGCTCTTAATCATGAACTTGTCCCCCCAATTTAGTTAACTCCTCAATCTTTCCATCATACAAAATACTTGTGGTCCTTTGCAAGACAAAGCCCAATGATGCCATAAGTATGTCATTGATTTTCTCCTAGTCTTTACCAGACATCTCTCTTCATTTATTTTTACTTCAATGCAGCATCAAACTCTTGTTGTACAAGGATATCCAAACACGTTGCTACATGTCAAAGTAATGTATTTTGCCAAATTATTCTGCCTCAAACTTTGCATTGATCTCCAAAAAAAAAAAAAAATCAAAAGCATCCAAATACCTAGGTCGAACTACGCTTGGTATTAATTTGTTATATGAACGTACAAAGTGAAGCAGGAAACCGATGAACATGAGATGAATGAAAGAAAGCCTTTAAATATCTATTATGGAAAGTGAGTTTTCTGTTTTCATTGCCATAGTGAGCACTCCGTATATAAATGACATGGAATACAGAGCAACTCAAATTCATGTACACGATAAATTTCAAAAAGCCTACAAACTGTAGATGCATGTAATGAAGGAAAGCCTTTAAATATCTATTGAAGAAAAAAAGTTTTCTGTTTTCAACTTCAAAGTGAACACCCTCTTATATAAATGATAGGAAACACAAAGAGCCATTTCTAAATTCGTGTACAAGAACATTTTTAATGAACATAGAAACTACAAACACATGTACTCATGCACATGACTCTAAATCCATGCATAGTTCTCCAGTGGAGCCCATACAGAAGTTCTCAATACATGGAGAATTTGAAGCAACACACCAAAAGATGCATGTGTTGGATACAGTGGTCGCAAGGACTATGACCATCTATTTGGAAAGACTATACAGGACAGAAGTTCATCTATACAAAATTTATAGGCACATATTTACCAATCTTGTGTACTTACTATATGAAGCCTAACTTCTTTGTACTATTAGAGTGGTTGTTGCGCTTACAAACACAAGAATATAAGATTTGTACCACATAATCTAGCTAGCAAACAATCAATATAACAGTACGTCTGTATCTATCATGATATCTAATGTCCATATACATGCAGTGGTGCGCAAGAGAAACAATAACACAACTTGAAAGCATACAGAGCAAAAGTTTCATAGAAAGATAATCTGACCTGCCAATCCAGCACAAGCCGTTGAGAAAACAATTACAGGTGGAGCCTGAAAGATAAATTACATCAACACTCAATGAGAGTATGAGACATTAAATAAACGGATGATCACTTCAACAGAACTCATGACGTTTAAGTTGTTTCAATGCACTTAATATCCAAAGTAATTCTAACATAGCTAAAATACTGGTATCAATAATTATAGTAGCCTTTGCATCAATTCTACTGATAAATAGCAAATCCATAAAATTTTGTAAAAGAGATTGCAGCAAAACCACAGTTTTCAAAACCAGGTTTTCCCAGATGGTTTGAAGTTCATTCAAAGACGCCCCACAGTTTCGAGTGAGGCTCTAGAAATTAGGATGGAATTGAACGAACCATTCAACTAGACCTGAAGGAAATTTCTGTCAGGGTTTGATTAGGGCATTTTGGGGGATGTTTAAATGGCATTGCATTAGAAAGGACGGAAAGTATAATTTTTGTTTGAATGACACTACATTAGAAAGGATAGCAGAGTGCTTTTTATAAAACAAAAATAAAAAGAAAAGGACAGAGAAAAAGAAAACGATGAAATTCAAGTCAATGCCCTTTCGACGGCGTGAAGCACTTGCAAAGCAAACAAATTGAACAGAACTATAATTTAAATCCAATAGGTAAGACTGATCAAGAAATGAATAAAAAGCAATTGGAATTAGTCCATTTCATCTCTGAGTAATATTTTATTTTATATTAGTTTCCATGAACTCAGTTATTCACTCAAGTGATCATCATCATCAAAATGTGCTAGTCCCACCTAAGTCTACTTATGGGAGGTTGGATAGCCCATTAAACACTATGCAAGATTATATCAACAAAAATATTCAAGTTTCTCATATGATTTATATAGCCGAGTTTCTTTGGTCTCCCTGTACGGCTCTACCTCATACAACTTTATCCTTGGTCTCTGACTACCTCTTGTGTTGGGATTGGTGAGATGGATGGTGAGATACACTAAAGGGGTGAATGTTACATTATTACTCTTGATAATTCCTAATTACACAAGAGTTAATGCATCAAAAATAAAAAAATATAAACAATTGCACATACCAAAATCCCTTACAAGGCATATAACATAGTTTGGGACCCTCGTTCCAACTCCACGGCTTATAACTCACGAGTCGCTTCTAGAATGACCACTATTTTTCTCCTTTGCGGATAACCTATAGAGGTGGAGAAACCTATTACAACATGAACAACAATTGAGCTTAGAGGAAAGACTTAAATAGAATACAAGAGAAGGCTAAATAAGTTTTATTCAATCTCTATTTTGGCAACCTTTAAACGTCCACATTGATCCCCTTTATATAGTCTTCAACACCTTCAAACTTCATTTATCGCCACCAATCAATCAATCGGATCCACCATTAGTTGATTGGTTTCCCAATCATTTTAGCCTATGTTTGCCAATAACTACTTGAATTAACTAGCTCCCACCATTAGTCGACTACTTGATGTAGCTCTTAGATCATTCAACTATTGCAGCACAACTTTATCATATCAATGAGTCTTTTTTCTTGTTGTAGCATAAGTCGACTGAAATTCTTTATCAGTAGAGTACAACACATATCAGTTGACTCTCCAATCGTCTCAACCCTCAACAAAAACATTTTGTTTGCTAGTTGATCAACTCGAGTCGACTCCTTAATCAACTCATCTCACCACTTGACATGATTCACTCCCAATCGACTAGAAGTTGTCCGGCAACTATCATCCTAATGATCAAGTCTCAACTAAGTTGAGATCTACCCGCTCCCCTCTCCTAAGGATACACACACATCTCTCACACAGTTCACACTTCACCACCAAGGTTGTCTTCCATTAGGTTACACGTCTCTTAGATGCATTGAACTCTCGACTTGTTCCATGTGCCATTCTTAATGCTTCACCTATATATTTCACCTTGTTCCATGGAAAGCTCAATAGGTGTTGGTTGAAGAAGTCCCAGGAGGTTATGGTGAACCAAATACCAAGCAAATGAAGGGAGATCGAGAAGCAAAACCTCTTTGTAGAAGAGAAGTCTTGGTAGGTCAAGGACAATAAGCTACCACCATAAAAAAAAGTCCAAGAGGATGCTTGGTAAGTGAGATGTGCATGAGCGACATGTACTTTGGGCGATTACTTAGGAGATGGCCTGACATGCATAAAAAATATATAATTTCTCTATTATTGGTCTCATGCATCTAACATGAATACTGAAGTTCTCTCGATCATCAACATGCTCTCAGTCAACTATATCTACTATATCTATGGCCCAACAATACCCAAAATCATTTAATTATCAACCTAGACAAGTCGACTAAAAACATGATTAGTCGATGGAAAACATGACTAGTCAACTAGTAACTGACTGAGTCACCTTAATAGAAATATTCTATTAGCTAGCTTATTAGCCTCAGTCAACTCTTTAGTTCACTAAGCTCACCTGTCGACTAGATTCACTCCTAGTCGAATGGAAGCCCAACGATCATCCTAATAATCGATCTGGCCTAAATTGAGATCTACCCTCTCCCAAAGAAAGATTCTCTCAACTCTCACAATTAACGTACCATGGCTTATATTCCACGGCTTAATTTTGTCACTAATGTTGTCTCCCGGATACACCGAGACCTCATGTCACTCCATATAATATCCTTTACGCTTCACTTGCATAATTCTCCTTTCCAGTTATTGTCATTGTTGTGACTTGATACTCCTCATCCTAGGCCCCTTAGATGTCTCATGTTCGATTCCCAGCTACGGCGCATTTGCAGGAATTTTTTCTCCAAATGGGGCGCGAACCCTGGGACACTGGGCTTCTAGACCGGCCACTGCAAGCGCTTCCCGATTTACCCTGGCGGCCGGTGGGAAACTTCCGTGTGGCCGGGCCGGTCGCCCGAGGTTGGTTGGAAAAACCTCGTTAATCATTTTTTTCCTTAGATGTCTCATGTCATCCTTCTCTGAACTCCATTGGACCTTTAAGTTACTGAGCGTGTTGCCTTGACCACGCCAAGTTCTAATCAACACTTGACATCCTTGAGCCACAAGCTCTCTAAGACCCATGTGTGTTTTGCACAACTCAAACACACATACTAAACACAAATGCAAGGTCTTAACTTAAAACCTTTCACAAATGCCAAAACCCAATTTAAAACCGATCGCTTAGAGCATGATTGCAGAACACCTTGTAATTTAAGTTTATTTGATTCAACTTGTATATATTGCTTATAAAATCTATAATTGCTATCAACATGTCAAAACCACCTTACCATTGTGTTTTCTTTTATTTTATTGGAGCTACACTATCCCTCTAGAATATGCTATTTTTTACTCTATCTTTCTAGTCAACCTATGCAACCATTTATCATTTTCATTGCTGATATATTAACTTTTTTAACATACAGCTAACTATCAACTACTAAAATCCATAAAACATGGCATGTTGTATGGTAGTCTCATGAATTTATTCTTTTAACCTACGGAGGCCACATGAATACCATACAAGATTGCGAAAGATCCTCTGCAAGAGCATATCACAACATTCCACTGCCCTTTAGTAACTTCAACAGGACATCTTCATATCAGGGCCTAAAGCTTTACTCTAGAATATCTGATCTTGCTCTGCCTACATATCTGTTCTGTCTTGTACCTTTATCTTCTTGTACTTGAAGTGCATGTGGAGACATGGTATTAGTGTTATATTCTTTTGATTCTCAGTCTTTGAGGCCATATAAATTGTCAGATTTGCTTCCTATGCACTCACAATCATGTAATTCATTCAGGCCCAAGGTGTTGACTTTCATGATGCAGATGCAATTGTTGATTAAAAACATACAAGGAAAGACAGCCACATTGTTGCAAATAGCTGATTGATTAAATTAACAATTCTGATAAAGGGAGACAACGCCAATGAAGAAAACTCTATAGCGGGGACATCATCTCAATGAAGATTCAAAGAAGCAAATATCTGGAGGAAAAGATACAGACAAGTTATCAAAGTATTCCTACAAAATTATTTCTCTAGGAAACCCAACACTGATCCCACAAAATTGGATTTCATGCAAAATTAGAGTGGAAGAGTTGTCACAAAGACATCTAAGAACAAAGAGTACAAGTTCCGGCTCTACTGTTACCAAAGCAATTAGAAAAATCAAGGTCATAATTGATAATTCACACAAAAGAATCCACTAATTAATCATTGTTAAATCAAAAAGAAAGAAGTAAAGAGAACATGCATCAAAGAATGACACACAGAGGTACTTACACCAATAAAAAAGTGTAACCACATAGGCCCAGTGACCAGCCTCCTAACAATAGGCATAGCTGAAAAGAAAAAGAAACGTACATGAATGAAAAAGGTAATGTCAAATAACTCTGGAGAAAAAAAATAATATTTGCAAATCAAAAGAATTTAAAGTTTATATTAGGAAAAAATAGCATCCACCTAGTGGGATGAGGCTTGGTTGTTGTTGTATTAGGAAAATATAGTATTGCATGATATGGTATTCTAAAATATGGTTGAAGTTGGTGTTCCAAAAATAATGATCTAGAAGTAATAAACCCATGTAGGTCCAATGAGGTTCAATATGGTATGCTAATGGTACAAGATGTTCATCAATGGAGAACCAACAAGCATGCTAAGGATGGTACCCTCTGCAACTCAATTTAATTTGAATATAACACATTATTTATGGCAACCATTATGATTACTTATCAATATTTAGAAAATTTCTGATTTTAAATGAAACATTTTGTCCAGGTATCAGGCAGTGGTAGAGATGAATGTTCGGACCACATATTATTTGTCAATATCATTATGATGAAATGTATAAATGATTGTTTCCCTCGCTACTGACTCATGCAAATTTGTAATGGTGGTATGCTGGCTGTATAGTCACCTTCATTCTAGAGCCATGTAATAGACCACAACATTTAGAAAATAGGTCTTGCCCAAATAGCATGGCTGTGTATGCTCAGCAACAAGCCTGAATCGACCTAGTGTAAAATCTTCCATGTGGAATTGAAGTCCATATTACATAAACAATAAACCTAGATTTTTTTTATATATATAATGGGAAGAATGACTATATAGATATGTTTAATTCTCAATAGGCGACATAGAGGTTAAATGCATGAAACAGAGCTACAAAAACAGGAAAAGAAGACGAATAAAAAGGGGAAAAAAAGCGAACTTGAGAAGCTTGCAATTATACCATGGTTAAATCCATAAAATGCACTTGCAGTTCCACAAGCAGCAGTACCAATCTAATTAACAAAATGATTAGCATTCAGTGTAATTAACAAAAATGAATCGAATTATAGAACGAGCAACAGTTTTGAGGAATCACCATCGAGAAGCTATCACGAATCAACGGGGCCACATTCCAACAGCTCGTTTCCTTCCATCAAACGCAACACAGAATCAACATAGCGAGTAATTTATGTAAAAAGAAAAAACACGGTTATTTAAGACTCGCACAAAATGAACCCAAAGATCTAAAAGAATGAATTAGCACAAACCATCTCCTTTGAGAGAGGCCCCGAGCAAAGCCGGCATCGCCGATTCGAAGGATCGGGATCTGCCATCGCCAAATCGATCTCCAAAACCTTTGGCTTCTCTGGAAACGCTCTCGAAGACGCACGCCTCCAGGAACCTCAATCCAACCCTTAAACGCGCTGGTCGAGTTGAATTGGCCACGGACAGTTTCACGATTTTAAATAATCTCCCACGAGATTTTAAATTGTAAATAATACCATGTTTTCAAGTAATAAACATTATAGAAATAAGTACCATTTAAATTTTTAAACGTGAATAATAAAAACCTAGCTATAATTTTTAGAAACCTTTTTAAATCACCTTATTTTTAAAATATCATTAGACACTAAAGTATTATAAAGAAATAAATTTAAATTTAAACATGTCAAATATATTTATGATAGAAAAGGATATTAATTTGACACTTAAAATTTAATTAAACATTAAAATAAAATTAGCAAGATAAATTCATTAAAACTCTTCTAAAATATATATTATTAGTCAAATATAAATTTTTATAATATGTTTAAAATTAAATTATAAATTAAAATATAGTTTTGTATTAGTTTTCTCATATAAATTTATGATGCCAAAGGTATAGTTCATAATTATAATGTGTATTATGGTTGTCTTGGTCCTATGTTACATCAATATTTCTATTTATGCATTTAATTAAGTTGTAATTAAATCTGTGATTAAAACATACCATACAATTTTTAAAATTAGCATTAAAAATTCTACATAATCAAAAATATTTTTTATCCCTATTCAATTAAGTTTTGATCAAAATTTAATTTTGCATAAATCAGGTAGGAATTAGGGTATTTAAGGAATAAGAGTCTTACAGAATAATTTATTTTTAAAAAAATAGGGACAAAAGTTAAAAATAAGGGTTTTATAGGAAAAGTTTCTAAAAATTTAAAACTAAAAAATGAACTTGCCATGTGCGCCGTCCCCTTTTTGGCGCGCAATATAAATTACACATCTTACCCTGCACAACACCCGTTGAGTTGGCATATTCCTAATAATCATCGCATCATTTTCACCATGGATTTCGTTCATGGCCACCTCAGCAGATGGCCTTGATTGTGCATGGTAAAATGTGCTAACTGTCAAAACTTCGATACGTTGCACAGCCCTTATCGTGCACACCTCGGGTCCATTAAAATAATTTTTTAATTTAAAAATATTTTTTACGTTTAATATTATAATTTAATTCTTAAATTTTAAATTAAAAAAATCTTATTGATATGATTGAGAGCTTAAAAAATAAATTAAAAAAATTTCTTGGAGAGAGCTTTTTATCCGTAGCACTTCTTAGGCAGCGGATCGAAATAATGTGTGTATAGGTATAATAATGTTATCCTACATACTTGAAGTGTCACACATTTCAAATATTTTTTCGATTATAATCTAATTCCTAATCTCCATAAACAAAATCTTATTAGCATCACTGAAAACTTCAATCAAACATAAAAAAGATGAAAATTCACATGGTCACATACGAAGTCAGTAGGGCGTACGTGACAGGTATATATATATATGCAGATAGTGCACTACATGCCCGTCCTCGCCATACTTGTCTCATGTATGAGAGGCGTCTCAATCACTAGTTTTTTATTTTTTAAAACAAATTAATATTTTCTCACATAAATCCTAAATATATATAATATGTCCGTAAACATCTAAAATTTATTATCATCAACGTTATAACCAAAGAGTAAAACTGAATCCTATAAGAAAATCTTATTGACTTAAATTCACTATAACCCAAACTCTAAATCATAAATTCTAAATATTAAATATATATAATATGCCCCGTAAATATCTATTTTTTTAATTTTAAACGCTTAGCCTAAAAGAGAAGCCTGAACGCTAGAGGAAAAATCTTATTAACTTAAATTCATAATAGTCAAACCTCTAAATTCTTAAATCTTAAATATACCTTAAATTTTTTTTAAAAAAAAACTAATTTTGTTCCAAGGTGCCAAGGGATCAATCCAAGGATCCCTTGGATTCCCGCCTAAATCGAATATAAATTTTCTAAATAAAAAATTTATAATTAAAAATATAAATTCAAAAGAAAATATATAATTACAAATTCTAAAAAGAAAAATTCAGATCTTAATCCAAAATTAAAATTTTAAAAAATAATTTATCAAATTCAAAAAAGATAAATTCAAATTATAATTTGAAATTGTATTTTAAAATTTCCAAAATTAAAATTTTAAATAAGTTATAATGATTACAGTAAAATACATAAAAAATTAATTTAATTTAATTTTAATGAAATATAGGCCTTTAGCTTCCCTTGAGTTGATGTAAGAAAAATGATAATCCCACATCTGAAGTTACCAAGGAGAATTACACATAGAGCAAATATAAAAATGGACAAAGAACGATAAAGCAACTCATACCTTTCTCGGCCTTTTGGCTAAGATTAAGTGTAGTATCTGTTCTTATCAGTTTAATATTTGATATGTGGGTCATTGGTCTACTTTGATGTTAAATTAATTTTTATATGGGGATGACCCATCACAATAGCTTGCTACTAGAGTTTTCATGTGTCGTCTTTGTGTTGCACTATAGCACAGGCCTGACACACCCCTATCCAAGCAAAATAAACTTAGATCGCATCCACATCCACCACCCTTATAAAACTTATGATCACAATTAATATCTTATAATATAAAAAATAATATTATATCTTATAATGACATGAATTGATGAAATAAAATTATTTTTCATTTTAATATTTCATTTAATAATAAAAATTGGCATATATATATTATTACTAAACATGTTATTTGAATTGTGTAAGATTTTCATGCATCGCAAAGGTAGGATTCCCGCCCAAACCGAATATAAATTTTCTAAATAAAAAATTTATAATTAAAAATACAAATTCAAAAGAAAATATATAATTACAAATCCTAAAAAGAAAAATTGAGATCTTAATCCAAAATTAAAATTTTAAAAAATAATTTATCAAATTCAAAAAATAAATTAAATGCGGAATATTAAAAAGCAAACCGAACAGAACAAGGTTTGAAGCTCGGCTGATCTGGATTTCCGAAGTGCCGCGCACTTCCTCCTGGAGCCTCCCGATCGTAGAGCCTCATCTTTAGCGCGTTGTCGTCGGTCAGAATGCTCAGAATCGCTCTTGGAAGTTGTGTCTGAAGCAGAGGGGTCGAAGCCCCTTTTATAGGCTTCATTCGGGCGCCTGTGACGTTGGGGGCGCCCCTACAGACTTGGTCAAACCTTATCTCTGCGCCGAACTCGTCGCAGCTGATAACACCCTTGACTAGGGCGCCCCGGACCTCCCAAGCGCCTGAGTGAAGGCTTATCTATGTTTCGGACTCGAAACAGCAAATACAACTTTCAACTTGGGCGCCCGTATCATCTCGGGCGCCTGAATGGAAGCCTATTCTGCTTACTTCACGAAACTGCCATTTTCCTTCTTTGACCTGGGCGCCTGGAACCTACTGGGCGCCTGGCTTCAAAGCTTCCAGCCCAAAGCTGGTTTTTGCTCTTTGATCTGGGCGCCCCCAACAATAGGGGCGCCTGGCTTGGGTGGTTTCCAACCCCTTGCCTGCTTTGTTTCCGGTTCTTGGTACCTGCAAAATACACAAATACAAAGCAAATATACACACAATATTAGCCTTAAGGACTTAGTTCGAACCTTGGATTTCCATGAAACCCTAGGTCGAACCGACGCAAGTTCTCACCCCCG
This sequence comes from Boesenbergia rotunda, assembly GCA_024364735.1. Lineage (NCBI taxonomy): Eukaryota > Viridiplantae > Streptophyta > Magnoliopsida > Zingiberales > Zingiberaceae > Boesenbergia > Boesenbergia rotunda. The sequence goes on from JAGFNQ010001628.1 coordinate 11,579, forward strand.
AGAACGCGCCTTTCACCTACTCCATTCAGGAGTCGGTTGCCACCCAATCCTTCGGGTGGACTTTTGCTTAGCTTCCGATACTCTCGGATCTCGAGACGCCCAAACCCTAACCCATCTCTACTTCTGTCCTTAGTCATCGCTCAGCTAAGTTGCTTAGTCCTTCAGACTAAGACTTCGTGTCCAAACCCTAAGTCCAGGACTTCGGTGCCCAACCTTCGGCCAGGTCTTCGTGCGCAATTCCTCGAACCAGGTCTTCGGTGCCCAACCCTCGGCCAGGTCTTCTTGCACAGTCCTCTACCAGGACTTCGTGCCCACCTTCCGAGCAGGTCTTCGATGCCCAGCCCTTTACCAGGACTTAATGCCCAATCCATGTGATCATGACTTAGTGCCTAGATTTACTAAGACTTTGGTCCATTTTGTTACTCCTCTCTTAACTCCCCTTTGTCTGTTCAATGTATCACTGACTTAAGTCTATTGTCAAACATTAAAACACTTAGAGGAGGACATCACTGATGCAACTTGCACCAACAATACCTTATCTTTTAATCGGATCCAATGGATGTAGTTTTATCCCATCCAAGATCAACCGTCTAGATTATATCCATGGATCAACGGCCAAGAGAAATTCATCACTAATCAACAATCCAGATTTATTCTCTTAGGTTATAAATAGGCTTAGAGTTTTAGCTTTAGAAATCAATTATTCATTTGCAAAATCTCTTAAGTCTAGTGCGCTGTTGTTATTAGACTTCTCCATCACAAGGAGATTTTTATTGAGGGTTCACTGCCATAGAAGCAACGTTCTTAGTTGCGACCAAGTTTTTTTTAAAGACGAGTGCCTTTCATTTTAATTTTTTTTACCATCTATTCACCCCCTCTAGCCGGTCCAACCCGATTCAACAAATGCTATCAGAGCAAGGTCGTCGCAGAAGGACTATCCGTCGATTGTAGCAATTTTGAGAAAATGGTTGGAACCATAATTTACCTGCCGAAGTTTGAGGCGGAGTTCGCGATGTGGAAGCGCCGAATGCAGGTATTTTTTTAAAACTGATATTGAACTGCTACTAATTATGAAAGTGGAGGTCTCGGTGACAAAACGCGAAACGCTCGCCCCTAGCGCCTCGGTCAGCTCACCACAAAACTAACACGGAGGAGATAAATCACGGTGACTGAGAACGCAAGAGGTTGGAGGGAGAGACTTTTTATACAGGGTGTAGGGATTTACGCCCCACCAGCCCCGTGGCTCGAACCCAAGACTTCTAGTGATAATCTACCAACCCCTTACCATCTCAGCTATGCCCGTGGGAGCGAAAGCGGAGGTCTCGGAAGCGGCACAGAGGAGGTTTTTATAAGGGGACTTTTTGGGCTGCAAGACGAATTAGGTTTTTTTTATTGGGAGCGGGCCTATATTTGGCTTGCCAGTGTGGATCATAGATGATGGACATTTGAGTTATAATTATGCTCATAAGACATAGTCCATATAGTGAGTGTATAACAATTTTTATCTAACGGTGAAAAATTGATTTTCACAAATTGATAATTCAGTACTTTTTCATCGTGCACTTTCATCTTTTTATTTGAATTTATTTCCTTCCATAGGACTTATTATAAGGGTCATTGACGTTAAGATCGAAAAAAATTAGACATCTTCATAATGATATGATATTATCCACTTTAAATCTAAGTCCTCATGATTTTACTTTGGATTCTATTCAAAATGTCTTATGTCAATGAAGATATCTTTCCTTTGTAATCTCAGGATCTTCCTATGTGTTTTCAATGTGAGACTTTATTTACAATCCTAACAATCTCCTTCAAACAAAGGATCATAGGGCCTATTCAAGCGAAAAATCTATCCATTTGATGTCCGATCCTCGACCCACTAAGTATTTCTATCCCTCGATCTAATCGAGCGGATTTAGATGGTGGGAATGGGAATGAAATTTATTTCATTCTCATTTATAATGCTTGGTATATGAGACTCAGAATCAAAATATGGATATGATATCCTTGATTTTATAACCCAGCTCCCACTAGGTTATCACTAAACTCATAAATTCCTCAATCAAAATTTATTATCATTTTCATTGTCAAATCTATAACTAGCGGCCCCTATTGTCTATCCATCTCTAGTTATGGTAGATTTGGTAAGAATTTACTATGGAAATAATAAATATAAATACAATATATTTTTAAGGAATTTGTTGCATAGTTGGTTAGGAAGTAATGGCTTTCTTTTATTTAACCTTTTTTAAAAACATTCAGTTGCCTATAAAATTGAATTTGTTTTAATCCAGGGAATCGTTTTTTTTTAATTTCTTGCTATAAATTGTAAATCTTCATCACTTTTGATTTTCAAATAGAAATTAATTCTCTTAAAGCTTTCAAGCAACATCTACAACCATGTCCAAGCTTTCAAGCTTCCTCTCGCCGTCTCTCTTGGTTTTGTTTCTGTTCCTCCAGCGATGCATCGCCGACGTCGGCACCGCCGCCTTCTACGCTCCGCCCTACATCCGTGAGTTCCCTTTTGCTCATCACTCTTCTCGACCGTAATTAACTCCGGTAGTAATTAATCTATTTCGCATGCAGCGACGGCTTGCTACGGCAGGGACACCGGCGAGTTCCCCCCGGGCAACCTCTTTGCGGCGGCCGGGGAGGCGATATGGGACGGCGGCGCAGCCTGCGGGAGGTTCTACACGGCCAGGTGCCTCAGCTCGTCGTCGCCGAGGGCGTGCGTCGCCGGCGGATCGGTCAGGGTGAAGATCGTCGATCAGGGGAGCGCGCTCCGGTCGCCGCCGTCGAAGAACGGCACGACGATGGTGCTGTCTTTGGAGGCGTACCGGAGGATAGCCAGCCGCAGGGCCGCTTCTATCAACATCGAATTCACGGACTCGGAATTTTAATTTAATAATTTCGATGCAACATTATGAATCGAAAAATATTGAATCTGCTAGCTTGCACAGGGTTTGATCATCTGAAACTTGGAGATTTCTGAAAAAGATTGTAAATCTATTTATTTCTCATTGTTTTTGACGACAAATTGTATTGGGCTACTGTAAAACAGAACGAATGTGGAATAATAATACTTTATATATTGTTTGACATTGCCAACACTATTTTAGTTATCGTTTATGATCATGTCGTAAAATAAGATGGACTCCTATATGAATAAGGTAGCCTCGAGAACTACTTTTACTGGCACCAATAACTTTAAAAAAGATTACTGTCAATAATCCACCGGGAGAATTCTCCGGCAAGACTCTCCGACGATCAAGTGAGAAGATGAAAATCGGAGAAGAAGCACTGTAGCAAAAATTACGCAAATTTGTGAGTGAAGGAAGGAGAGCCTTATATAGCTGGAGGAGCTGACAGCCTCTGCCCCATTACTGTCACATTTTGTCTCATGTGGGGACAGGATCAGGGGCCACTGTCAGCTCGCCGCAAGGCGCCCCTGTCCTGACATATGCAGAGACACCGTTGTACGGATTGCCAGAACTTGTCAGGAATGTACTGTGTCAGTGGGATATCCGCGATTCAGACACGAATGGTGTCAAGTCTAAGCCGACCCGCGCCGACTCTCGTGCCACCTTTATCTGTACAGTGTCAGGGGGGTAGGTACTGCCGCGGATGACGACAACTCGCGAGTCGAGCCGCACCCAAAGAGTGCGTCGATTGGCCACTCTGGGGAAACTTAGCTATGCAGCTAATGACCTACCGGTCGGAGCACCTGTGCCATGCCGAGTCGTGGGGTGCTCAGACCTAGCGCAACTAACTTATCTTTCGAAAAGCATCGTGATAACACAGGGACGGCGCCGACCGAGCGAAGACCGAGTGTCGACCGGGCACCGACTGAGTGTCGACCGAGTGCCAATCAGACGTCGACCGACTGACAGTAGGTTGAGCACTCGGTGTTTCTTATTAGGACTAATTTAGACTAAATCTGATTAACTTTTCAATCGGGCGTCTTTCCCCAAGTGACACTCGTTTCATGCCATGTGAAGGGAGTGGGAGTCAGGCTTCTACTCCTAAGCAAGAATCACCTCTGCGTCAAATTAGAGTCAGATTCAGGTCGGACCCAACTTGAACATGTTAGATATCTTGCATATCTAGTGTGAATGGAAGAGAGGTGGTGAGACTTTAGTTCCACATTGTCATTTTCTAGTGAATGGAAAGTGAGGAGGAGAATTAAAGGGACTCCATTGTGAGTGGGGCTTTAGTCCCACATTGGGAGTTTTAAGACAAAATGTTTGATTTATATTATATCACAAGCATGATAGTTGTGAATAAATGCTAGGGGAGAGACTCTTTCTCATGCGCGGGTGTTCAGGGGGGTGCAAATCCAGGGCCCGGATTTGTACTGAACCAAGTGAACTCATGTGCGTGCACGACCGTGCACGTCGAATGTCCGACCGGTCGGGGCAAAATTTGTCCAAGCAGATGAACCAACATTTTGCTCCACCTCGTTCCCGACCTACGTTGATAGCAGTCGGGTCCTCAATTCGCCACGAGCAACGAGTGCTTCATTGTGCCCGTGGTCTGCTGTTGTATCCTGAGAGACAGAAGTTCATCTGAGCCTCGAAGCACCGCCGGAGGAGGACGAATCTGTTTCAAGGAAACTGCGCTTCGCAGGCCTCAGCAAATTCTTGTTCGGTCGGGAGACACTCGACTTCTGCTCGGGAGCTCACTCGGCCACTCGGGAATTCCGCTCGGGAGCTCACTCGGCCACTCGGGAACTCACTCGGCCACTCGAGAGCTCACTCGGTCATTCCGCTCGGGAGCTCACTCGGCCACTTGGGAGCTCACTCGACCACTCGGGAACCACACTCGGGAGATCACTCAGGAGCTCGGGAATTCTGCTCAGGAGACTGTAGACTGTGTAAAAAGCAGCTCGGGCCACTCAACAGAGATAAGTTGAAGTTATTTAATTAATTTCAATTTATTGTAACTTCTCCGAAAATTCTCGAAATTTCCTCCAACAGAACGCAACTAGGAGAGTCTTGGTTTGGGGTCCTTATCTGTGACTTAATCGAACTTGAGCTCAGTTTGACTCCACTTGAGCTCCCTCTTGATCGGACCTAGTCTCGTCTGCCTTTAACCCTTAGCTCAACTTGACTTGTGACCCCACCGTGCCAGGCTTCCCATCTCCACCGGTAGTTGGACTCACAACCCAAATACCAAGATTAACAAAAAAACAAAAACAAAAAAACAAAAAATTCCTGATATTTATAGTCAGCAGTAAAGCCTGAAAACCATGAGCATCTTCATGTATGTATTCATCACTTGTCCCATGTCTGGCCACCATCTGATTCTCTACCATAGCTAGCTATTCCCTATCCAATTTTCCCGAAGCTAGGGATGGAAATAAGTCAGGCCAGGTCAAGTTTTTGCCTTAACAGGCCAGACTCGTATAGTAATAAAATGGCTTGAGCCTGGCCTGTGGCCTGTTATAGACTCGTGTGTGTGTGTGTATATATATATATATATATATATATATATATATATATAACGCCTGCTTGATGTGTTCGTTTGTGTGGGATCGTTTTGAATCGATAGAGTGAGGGGGGAAGGGGGGTGACTATCAATAAAAAATTTGATACAATAGAATAATACACCGCGGAAAATTAAAACAATGCTAACTCGTATCTACTTGGTTCAGAGTCTATAACGGCTCCTACTCCAAGGCGGTCCTTGACCGTTCTCGTTAGGCAATTCTATATATCGAGAAATGTTACACGAATTGAATCACGAATACAGAATTAAAAGAAAACACTTGAAATAAATATACCGACGACCGAAAAAAAATCTGAAGACCGGAGCATCAGGTCGTCGATCTTGAGCGTTGTTGGCGCTTGGAACTCGAGCACGGAGGAAAATGAACTGAGCGTTTGAGTGCTTGAGTTGAGAGAAGTGTTGTTTGGAAGCAGGAGGTGAACGCCCTTTTATACGAGTGCCTAGGGCGCCTGTGAGGCTGTAGGGCGCCTGTCACGTCACTGATTTGTGCGTGTCCTCATCCGCAGACTCGGCCAACGTTTATCCCCAATCCAGGGCGCCTGGGACGTCTAGGGCGCCTGACTGCTCACGGGCGCCTCACATGCTAACGTGGCAACCTGCCAGCTCAGCTTCGCAACCTCAGGAAGAAACCCGTCTGGGGCACTTGTGTTCTTGGGCGCCTGAGTCCTCTCAGGCGCTTGGGATGCAGAAACTCGAACCTCTTGCTCCTGCAACCAGGGTTAGTTCCAGAACATCAGTAATAATAAGATCAAGTATAAATAACAGTCTGCGTTGTCTTGGTTCTAGCTTTGGGTTTCCAAATGGAACCCTAGGTCGAACTGACGCCTACTATTCTCTCTTTCGGGGAACGCGTCCTCACCTACTCCACTCTGGAGAAGTTACCTTTTGCCAACCGGCTTCTCCGGTTGGACTTTTGCTCAACCTCCGAGACTGCTGGATCTCAAGATGTCCGATCCTCGACCAGTCTCTACTTCTGTCCGCAGCTCCTGCCCGGCTAAGACTTCTGCCCGATCTTCCGGATCAGGACTTCGGTACCCAGTTCACGACCAGGACTTATTTCCCAATCCCCGTCAAGTCTTCGGTGCCCAGTCCACAACCAAGACTTATTGCCTAACCATGCAGGTCAAGACTTCGTGCCTAGCTCACCTAGGATTTTCCTGCACACTTAACAAATTTATTAGATAACACCTTAACCATAACTTTGAACCTTTTCCCATTATCAAAACCCAGGTTCGATCTGGTGCTTCCGGCACCAACAATCTCTCCCATTTTGATCTATGATAACCTAGTTCAAAAGTTAAGTTAAAACAGAAATAAAACAGTGTATTAAAACAAACATATTTCCCCTCTTTCTCCTTTTAAAATATATTTTTGAAAAGCATGCATAAAGCTCCCCCTTGATTAAAGATTCTCCCCTGAAACTTTCGAAAACATGCAGTTTTTCAAAAAAACCCTTTTGATTGAGGATACCCTTTTTGAGGAAAAGGTTAAAGTTGAAGTTTTTTTTAAAAATAAGACAAGCGTCAAAAATTTTTTTAGACTCTTTAAAACAGCCCCCTTAAAAAAGTATCCCTTTTGCAGAAATATAATTTAGCTTTTGAAAAAGGAATTTTTCAGCTACTTTTGAAAATTGAGTTTTGAAGTTTGGAAAAATTAAGACACCTTTTGAGAAAAGTATGATTTGAAAAAATTTAACTTTACACTTTAAACAAATTTTAACTTTACTTTTTCTTTTCTTATTTGAAAAGGGAAAATTTTCAGTTACTTTTGAAAATTGACTCTTGAAGAACTTTTGAAGTTGAAAAAATTAAGATACCTTTTGAAAAAAAATTGTTTTGAAAAAAATTAACTTTACTTTTCTTTTCTTACTCTCCCCCTTTGTCATATATCAAAACACATATTTGAAGAAGAAAAAAGTAGTGTATCTGAGAGTTTATTTTGCTGAACTGAATTTTGAACGCATATTGAACCAATCCTAGTTAGTCCAAGCAAAAAAAAAACACACTAAATTGAACTCGTTCGGGCCCTGTCTAACCCAGTTAGCTACTTACTAACTGTTATATAACAGCAGCTTTCGTTAAGGTTAGTCAAGTTATATGGTCTGATCAAGTTAGATTTCTAAACTTGAACACTTAGCTTGATTGCTGTTCAAATGTATTTATCACCCCAACTGCTCTTGATGCATTGACTTAAAACATCTTGAGTCAATGCATAGACCTAAGAATCTTAACTTAGTCTAGGTTATCAAACAAAGTGTCCTAATGTTCTTGTGAGATATTAGCTTCTAGATCTATAGGAGCATGCAATTCTAGGATTAAGTCCTAAGCTAAGTCCATTGCGTAGAAAAACTCTAGTTTTAAAGGGGGTAATTTTTTAGAAAAATCTAAGTTGAAAAAAATTTAAAATTCAAAATTTTTTAAAATGATTTTTCAAAAAATATAAAATAATTTTTTGAAAAAAATTTGAAAAACTCAATGAAAACAGTCTTATTCTACTAAGCACAATCCTAACTACCTTTGTAGTAAGCTAAACTCAGACTCGGGTAAGAGTTTGGTAAAAATATCAGCTAGATTAGATTTTGAGTCCACATGTGTAAGTACGATTTCGCCCCTGACTACGTGATCCCTAACAATATGATGTTTTACTTCAATGTGTTTGGTTCGGGAGTGATGAATAGGTTTTTTTATAAAATTGATCGAGCTTATTTTGTCAATGAATACTTTAGTTTGAGCATAGTCTAGCTTGAAATCCTTAAGGGTGTGCATCATCCATAACAGTTGTGCTACACACTCTCGTAGGACAACATATTTTGCTTCAGTTGTGGATAAGACAATACAATGTTGCTTTCTGGTGCACCAGCTACTAGACTGTGTCCTAGTAATTGACAACTCTCACTTATACTTTTTCTATCTAGTTTACACCCTGTATAGTCTGAGTCAGAGTATCCTGATAATTCAAAGTTGGAGGTCCTAGGATACCAAATATCTACATTTAGGGTACCCTTTATGTACCTAAGGATTCTTTTTACGGCAGCTAGGTGAGACTCCTTATCACGAGTTTGGTATCTCGCGCACATTCCCACTGCAAACAGGATGCCTGGACTACTAGCAGTTAGGTATAGTAAACTACCTATCATACTTCTATATTGTTTTAAATCAACTGACTTACTTTCAGGATCATTGTCTTTTTTTGCATTTGTGGTCATGAGAGTACCTAAATCCTTAGAGTTTTCCATTTTGAATTTTTTGATTAATTCTTTTGCATATTTTGACTGATGAACGTAGTTACCATCCCTGGTTTGTTTTATTTGGAGATCTAGGAAAAAGGTTAGTTCACCTACTAGACTCATTTCAAATTCACTTTCCATAATCTTAACAAAATCTTTTAAAATGTTAATATTAGTTGACCCAAAAATTATGTCATCTACGTAGATTAGGGCTATAAAAATGTCTTTTTCTAAGATTTTAACAAACAGGGTTGAGTCAATTTGACCTTGGTTAAATCCCTTAGAACTCAGGTAGGTGGATAGTCTTTCATACCATGCCCTAGGTGCATGTTTTAACCCATAAAGGGCTTTCCTAAGTTTGAACACATGCTTGGGATTGTCTAAGTCCTCAAATCCTGGGGGTTGCCCTACATACACTTCCTCTTTTATGAATCCATTAAGGAAGGTAGACTTGACATCCATTTGGTATAATTTAAAGCCTCTATGAGCCACAAAAGCTAGTAACATTCTGATTGATTCAAGTCTAGCTACGGGGGCATAAGTTTCATCATAATCTAGCCCTTCAACTTGACTAAAATCTTTAGCTACTAAGCGGCTGTGTTTCTCATAATCTCACCTTGATCATTTAGCTTGTTTCTAAATACCCACTTAGTGTCTATAACTGACTTACCTTCTGGTTTAGGTACTAAGTCCCAGACTTGGTTTCTCTTAAATTGGGCTAGTTCTTCTTGCATCACAATGATCTAATCTGGGTCAGATAGGGCTTCTTCTATAGTCTTAGGTTCTATTTGAAATTAGTGCAATTTGACTAAGATTTCTATAAGAAGACCTTGTTTTGACCCATAAGGTTGGATCACCCAAGATTTGGTCAGATGGATGATTTAGTTTAGGTTTCTTAGTTCTCTTAGAACTAGGTTCAGTCTCAGGTCCAGTTGGTAGGTTTTGTTCAAGGATCGATTCAACTACTTGGGTTGGCTCGACTATTGGTTCAATTAATGACTCAGTAGTTGGTTCAATTGTTCAATTAATGGTTCAATTTCTTCTTGATCTTGATTTGAAGTATTTAGGTTTGGTGGGTGATAAGTACCATTTTATTGATTATTTTAATTGCTAAAATTCATGTTTGACCCATGTTTTACTTGCTTAATTGTGATTTTACCCTAGGTTTTAGGATTTCCTCTTATTTTGGACTTAATTACAAATTTGCACATATTTGGATTATTTGGCCACTAATTTTTTGATCTATTTTTGTAGGCATGAAAGGTTCATGGACCTAGGACATATTGGGTCAAACTTGAGTCGGAAGTGACCCGGATCGAGTTATCAAGCTTAGGATTAATCTGGGTCGTCCGATTCAAAAGCGGCTAGATCTGAGCCATCCGGGATCATCTGAAGCAATCCGAGCTAGGGTTAAGGTTGATCAAGCACTCTGATCAAGATATGAAGGTTTCATCCCAATCAGAGCTCATTCAACCGTTGGATCAAGCTCGGAGGGCTCTAGATCGTCCATTCAAAGATTAGGTTGATCTGGACCATCCGTTGCACATCTGGAGGATCCGAGCTACCACGAGGCAGATCCTGACCCCTGATCAATATCATCAAAGTTTGGGTCAAATCAGAGCAAGATCAGCCGTTGGATTTTCTCAAATCAATCTGGGTCGTCCATTCTTATGTATTTAATCAAATTCTCCACAGCACTTCACCTTGTCGCGTCTCCGCCGCACTATTCCATCATCTTCGCGTGTTCTTCGTTCTTTAGCTAGTTTTTTTCAATCGAAGGGGCGCGACCACCTCAACTCTTCCTTGGATCAAAATCTGAGTCATTGGGGATAGTTTTCTTGGAGAATTCAGCTCAAATTGCGCCGGAACAGGGTTGCTTGAGGGTTTCGGCATCTCTGCTACCCAATCGCTTATTTCTCGTCCACAATCCATTTCCGATCATTTGAGCTGTTTGTAGGGGTTCTCAGGTGAGCTCAGATGATCCTCAAATCATCATCGCAGTCCATCCATTGAGATAGAAGAGATTGGACTGGAAAATTCCAGCCGCGTGTAGTTTGAGCAGAATCGACTGACTGAGCTGTTTTCCAGTGAATTGCTGAGCTTAGGGGTTCGAGGCCAGCCCTTGCGTGACGAACAAGGAGATCTTGAGCTAATGGAGTGATTGGAGTTTAGATTTCTTGTTGCAATTTCAGTTTCTAGCTATAATTTTCGAATTCTGCAGTGTTTTGTTTCTGTTTTTGTTTCAGATTCGTTAACTTCGTTTAATGCATTGTTCCAACTTAAATTAGGGTTCAATCTTCAAGTTAAGTAGTTTAGGAACTTGTTTAGTGATCAATTGAATTTAATTTCAGTTCATTTCATAGTGTAATTGCTGTGTATCAGTTTTGTTGTCCTGTTTTGCAATTTCAGCTTAGTTAAGTTTAGCTTTCGGATCTGTCCTGCTTCAATTAGTCTCAATCTTGCATAGCATTAGATAGGTTACTTGTTAGTGAGCAATTGTAGTCAATTTTAGTTTGCTTCGCATTAGTTTCATTTCAGAAATTCCCATTTAGCTACTGCGTATCAATTTCAGCTTTAATTCTGTGGAAACATTTCAGTTCAGCTTTTGTAGTTTGGATTAAGTGAACTTAGATCTTCTACATCTTGTTTGTCACTTGATTGTGCATTTTAATCTCAATTGTTTGGTTTGATTTGCAATCAGTTCATAGCTGCAATTCTGCTCGTATATGTTTATGAGAATTCTGCAGTTTTGTTTCTGCAATTCTGCAGATTTGTTGAGCTGAGTTGTTGGAATTCTGCATGCTGTGTCAAGTGCAGTTTCGGCATGGATTTGTATCAAGTTGAGTGCAATTTATAGTGTATTCTTGAGCTTGAAATCAGTCTCTTTTGCAGTCATAGCATTTCTGAACTGTAAATCTACTTTTCAGCAGTTTTAAGCTTGCATCTCTGCTCTTGGTATCAAGTTAAGCTGTGGCACTTATTTTGTATCGGTTTGTTTAGGGTTGCCTTGCATTTGGTTAGTTATGAGTGGTTAATCCGAAAGCAATTCTCTGCAATTACTATCAGCTCTTGGCACATCAGTTTTTACTGCTTACAAGTTTGTATCCATCTCGGTATCAAGTCAAGTCTCGGGATTGAATTTGTAGTGAACTATTTTTAGGTTACTTTGTATTTGGTTTGTCTTGAGTTTGATTATGGAAGCAAGCCGTTGCGTTAGTTTCGATCGAAAGTCAGCTGCTGTGTTGTTTTATTGATTAGCATTTGTTTTGCAATTTGAAATCAGATTCATTTTCCAAAATTGATTACTTGCTTTAGTGGATTAAGTGGTCCATTGGTTGAGTTAGAACTTGCTACCACTCGTTAAGTTCAATAGTTAAGTTTTCTTTCTTTTTATCGTGATTTCATTCTTGATTGCAACCCAAACCCAGATTTTTAATTTGAAACCCAAAAATATCAACGACACATAAATACAAGCTCGAATCAAACAAACTCTCAACTAGTCCCTAGGAAAAATACGACCTGTGGCCCCTTTACTACGTTTTCATATTTTGATTGCAAAAAGGGTTTCCAGCTTTTTATTCATATTTAAATTTGGAGGACCCACACATTTCGTGACAACCTATTTTGGGTCCGTCGGTGGGTTGTTTAGGTTGATAGCAGGTTTTGTTACATTTTCTTTATTGAATATTAAGTTTGTGGTTTCTTCAATTTTAAGGGTTTGTTTATTGTAAACCCTATATGCCCTACTTGTTGTTGAGTATTCTATAAAAGTTCCTTGGGTTGATTTTGATTGGAATTTTCCTAGGTAATCCTTAGTATTCAAAATGTATACTTTACACCCAAATACCCTTAGATAATGCAAATTTGGTAGTCTGTGGTAATAAATTTCATAAGGGGTTTTATTGTTTCTTTTATTTATTAGGACTCTATTTTGAATGTAACAGGCTGCGTTTATCGCTTCTGCCCAAAATCGATTGGATAAGTTGTATTCATTGAGCATGGTCCTAGCGGCTTCTTGAAGGGTTTTATTTTTCCTCTCAACTAATCCATTTTGTTGTGTGTGTGTGGGGGGGGGGGGTTCTAGGGCATGAAAATTCATGGATATACCCATTAATTTTTTAGAATTCATTAAATCTCTGATTTTCAAATTCTCCCTCATGGTCACTCCTAAGTCTTTTAATTTGTGTGTCATTTTGATATTCTAGCATTTTACACAAATTGTTGAATGAGTCAAATATTTCATCTTTGGTTTTTAAGAATATAACACAGGTAAATCTTGAATAATCATCAATAATTACTAAGCAATACCGATTCTCACTTAGTGACTTGGCTCCATGAGAATCAAATAGGTCTAGGTGTAGGAGCTCAAGTGTGGCTTGGGTTAAGTCTGATTGAGTTGATTTATGGGTTGACTTGGTTTGTTTACCTTATTGACATGGATTGCTGATGGTAATTTCAAAGTTTTTAATTTTTGATATCCATTTAACTAGTCCAAGTTGACTTAGTTTTGAAATTAACTTTGTATGGGTGTGACCTAGTCTTCTATGCCATAAATTGGTTTCTTCTAGTTGAGTTAGAAAGCATTTAGATGTTACGGGTAGGTTAATCATATAAACATTGTTATTTCCATTACCCTTAAGTGTAATTTCTGGGTCTTGTAGATTCCTAATCAGGCAGTCAGAGTTTGTAAAGATAACTACATAACCAGTATCACACAGTTGGCTAATGCTAAGTAGGTTAAATTTAAAGTTATATACTAGCAACACCTTTTTGATAATGAAATCAGAGTTTAGTTCAATATTACCAATTACCTTAAGTATGACATTGTTGCCAAATGCCACTGAGCCAAGGTCTTTGAACTTGATTTTAGTTAACATCAATTTATCCCCAGTCATGTGTCTGGAGTATCCACTATCCAACATCCACTGGTCCAAATCCTTATATTCCTACACATAAAGTATTTTTGATTTGGATCCATTTATGTAGAAGTGATGATAGATTGATTGAATTTCACTGCCTAATCTGTCTCACCCATATCTAAGGTTATCAAGCATATTGATCTTATGGGTTCCTTTTGTGAGACAGGTTTTCAGCTTAGGTTAAAATTTTGAGTTTTTAATTAATTAAAGTATTGAAAATTTAAGTTTGAAAAACTATTAATTTTAATTTTAATTTTAATTTGGAAAATACTAAGTTGAATTTTAATTTTGAAAGTATTAAGTTGAATTTTAATTTGAATATATTAAATTGAATTTTAATTTTGAAAATATTAAGTTGAATTTTAATTTTAAAAATATTAAGTTGAATTTTAATTTTAAAAATATTAAGTTACATTTTAATTTTGAAAAATATTATGTTAAATTTTAATTTTGAAAAATATTAAGTTAAATTTTAATTTAAAAAAATATTAAGTTAAATTTTAATTTTGAAAAATTGTTGAATTTGATTAAAGTTATATTAAGGGTATGATTAATTTGGTTGGTTGGGTTGGATTACATTATTAGATCTTAGACATCTCACTCAATTCTAAGTGACAAAACATGTTTCCTTATTTGTTTTGTGAGATATATTATTTTTATCTTTTGATTTTATGTTAATTCTATGATTTAATTGAAGCTTGTGTTAGATTTGAGTTTAACAGATAGTAATTTAAAAGTGAGTTTCGATAATTGGCTTCCAGGTCTTGGCGAGGCACAAAGGTCTTCTTTGGTCGTAGCTTTATTGGATTAACAACCCTTTCCTAGACAAATCCTTTTAAAGAAAGATCATTTTCAAATTACTTTTTGAGACACTCTGGTCTAACTAGCTTAGGATTTGGAGAGGTAGCTTCGGCTAATTCCACCGGACTAAACAAATCAAATAGGGTACGCCTTACCCTACCGGGCACCTTAGACAGGCTTCCCAAACGTACTATCATCTCACCTCATCCTAATACTAGGTTGTTCAAGTTTCAATTAAGTATGATCCTTAACTAACCATTCCTAAGTCTAAGCAGAATAATATTTAAAAAAATAAACAAATATCAAGCAATAATTCAAGATAAGAAAAAAAATTATCTATGTACAAAAATGATTTTTATATTGGCTCCCCCTGGACTGACTTAGATATGTATTGTGAGTTGGTTCAATACAGACTCATCCTTGGGACCAGCTTGTGAGTTGGTTCAATACAGACTCATCCTTGGGACTGACTTAGATATGTATTGTGAGTTGGACAAAAAATTATCTATGTACAAATATCATCTCACCTCATCCTTGGGGATCCAATATTGGTTTGGTCCAGCTTGTTTGATCAAACTCAGCTTAAGGACCCATGCTTGGACTCGGGTTGTATTTTGGTTCAATACAGAGTAGTAAGATATGTATTGTGAGTTGGTTCGATAGCCAAGTCTGGATCGATTTAGAACTGACTTCTGGTTTCCAAGAATCATGTCAAGATTCTTGGAACCTGAAGTGAACCGTTCTAACGCGACTCTGAGTTCCTTGACTTGAGTTTTCAAGGACGAATTTTCTTCCTCAAGCTTTTGAACTTGAGTTGAGTTTCCTTCTTAAACTGACTCGGTTAAGGAACTCGAGTTGACTTCCTCTTTCAGGATTTTGACTTCCTGTTAGAGGGTTTCAACCCGGACGTTGGCTTTTGCCAACTTGCGAGACAAATAAGAAATTAAGTCGTAAAGCTCCGATTCGGGATAACCTCTTACCGAAATTCGTCCGTCCTCCGAGATTGAGAGCTTTTGGTGCCGACGTCTTCTTCCGGTTCTGATTCTGTTTCGGAGTCGAGGTCTTCCGAGGCGGTTAGAGCGAGGAGGTTGGAGTGCGGGGCCTCTTCTTCATCCTCCGAGGACGATTCGTCCCACGTGACTTGAAGCACCTTCTTCCTCCGAGTTTTCTTGTTTTCCTTCAAGTTGGAGCACTCCGATTTGAAGTGACCCTTCTTGTTGCACCCGTAACAAGTTTTGTTGCTTTTAGTCTTCTGGCTCATTGAGGGTTCAGCTGGATCATCCTTCTTCTGTGTCGTCTTCTTTTGGTTCTTTTGATTCTTTAGCAACTTGTAGTAGTTGCGAGCCATCCGGACCAGTTCTAGATGATCGATTCCGTCGTCCTCGGACTCCGAATCAGAGTCAGACTCGGGTATCGATTGTAGCTTCTTTTTTTGTGAATTTCTTAGAGTTTTACCTGCAAAAAAGGTTATACTTTTCTCGACCAATGCAGTATTAGTTTGTTCATGTAACTCCAATTCAGAAAATAATTCATCAAGTTTTGTATTTGAAAGGTTCCTAGAAATCTTGTAAGCATCTACCATAGATGCCCACAACGAGTTCCTTGGGAACGTGTTTAGGGTGTACCTTATTGTCACAATTTTCCAGCTTATGACCTATAGTGTGTAGTTCGTTCATCAGCTCCTGGATCCTTGCGTGGAGCTGTGCTGCTGTTTCCCCATCCTGCGTCTTGATGGTGTACAGCTTGTTCAGTAGAATATCTCATTTGCTAATCTGCGTATCCGATGTACCCTCGTGTAGCTCAATCAACTTGCTCCAAAGCTCCTTTGCGCTGCTGAAGGGACCGACGCGGTTGAGCTCTTCCTTGGTTAAGCCACATTGCAGTGTTTGTGTGGCTTTTGCGTCTGCTTCTATTTTCTTTTTAAGTGGAGTGTCCCACTCTGAGTATTCTTGCACCTTACCTTGTGCATTTTTAGGGATCTCCAGTCCGGACTGGATGATGATCCACATGTCCACCTGAGTTTTCAGGTGGAAATCCATCCTGCTCTTCCAATAGGAGAAATCTTCTCCCGAGAAGAGTGGTGGTCTCGCGGTGCTGTAGCCTTCTTGCATGACCATAGAATTTTTTAATCTGAAAAATTACAAAGAAAAATAAACTTTGTTCCAAGACTGAGTCTTGGATTAGCAGTGCGGTAGAAAAAAAATAAGAAGGATCGAGTGGTGTTGCACCAACCTCGATAAACGAAAATTTACGAATGTTTGAAAATTTTTAAAAAAAAGTTTTAAAAAGAAATCCGAAAATTGCTAAATCAGTGGTTGCACCAGATTTGAACTACCCACTCTAATACCACTTGTGGGATCGTTTAGAATCGATAGAGGGGGTGAATATCGATAAAATTTCGGATACGATAGAATAATACGCAGCGGAAAATTAAAGCAATGCTAACTCGTTTATTTTTACTTTGTTTAGAATTTGTAACGACTCCTACTCCAAGGCCCACGGTCCTTGACCGTTTTCGTTGAGCAATTTTATATTTCGAGAAATATTACACGTATTGAATCACGAATACAGAATTAAAAGAAAACACTTGAAATAAATATACCGACAAATGGAAAAGAATCTGAAGACCGGAGCAGCAGCTTGTCAATCTTAAGCGTTGTTAGCACTTGGAACTCAAGCACGGAGGAAAATGAACTGAGCGTTTGAGTGCTTGAGTTGAGAGAAGTGTTGTTTGGAAGCAGGGGGTGAACCCCCTTTTATACAAGTGTCCAGGGCGCCTGTGAGGTTGTAGGGCGTCTGCCACGTCATCGATTTGTGCGTGTCCTCATCCGTAGACTCGGCCAACGTTTATCCCCCATTCAGGACGCCTGGGATGTCTAGGGCGCCTGACTGCTCACGGGTGCCTCACATGCTGACGTCGCAACCTGCCATCTCAACTTCGCAGCCTCTGGAATTAACCCATCTGGGGCCCCTGTGTTCTCGAGCGCCTGAGTCCTCTCAAGCGCCTAGGATGCAGAAACTCGAACCTCTTGCTCCTGCAACCAGGGTTAGTTTCAGAACAGTAGTAATAATAAGATCAAGTATAAATAACAGCCTGCGCTGTCTTGGTTTTGGCTTTGGGTTTCCAAATGGAACCCTAAGTCGAATCGACGCCTACTGTTCCCTCTTCCGGGTAACGCGTCCTCACCTACTCCACTCTGGAGAAGTTACCTTTGCCAACCGGATCTTCCAGTTGGACTTTTGTTTGGCCTCCGAGGCTGCTGGATCTCAAGACGTTTGTTCCTCGACCCGTCTCTACTTATGTCCGCAGCTCCCGCCCGGCTAAGACTTCTACCCGATCTTCTAGATCAGGACTTCGGTGCCCAGTCCATGATCAGGACTTATTGCTCAACCCTGCAGGTCAAGACTTCGTGCCTAGCTCACCTAGGACTTTCCTGCGCATTTAATAGATTTATTAGATAACACCTTGACCTTAACTTTGAACCCTTTGTCATTATCAAAACCCAGGTTCGATCTGGTGCTTCCGGCACAACAGTTTGTACGTGGATGTTTTATAATTTCTTTTCAAAATTTAGCATTTTGCCCCTAGAAGGACAGAATTCAAAGAGACGTGATCCACTGCACTGTCTGCAGTGATATGCTACGGATCCCTATCCCAAGCATTTGAATTAATTTAGGCGTCTGGGTAGTTTTTTAAAAAAAATTATAAGTAATTTCTTAAATAATTTTTTAATCTTATAATATATCCCGTTGGCATCAAAAATTTATTATCTTAAACATTATAACCCAAGAAGGAATCCTGAACACTAGGAAAAAAATATTATTAATTTAAACTCATTATAATCCAATTCCTAAATCTGAAAATTTTAAACGCTAAATATATATAATATACCTAGTTAGCCTCTAAAATTTATTATCTTGAACATTATAACACAAGAGAGAAACCTGAATCTTAGAAAAAAATCTTATTAGTTTAAACTCACTATAACACAATCTCTAAATTCTAAAATCTTAAACCCTAAATACTCCAAAAAATAAAATAAAAAATCTCTTCTAAAATGAATCCCAGGCGTTTATATGACTTGACCGTCGGAGGGCCTTGCCGGGGATTTTTTCCGGTGGGTTTGCTAACGGTCATTAGGTCGGAGCCAGCATTAGCAACACTTGAGTTTACCTCACTCTTGGGAGTCCACCTCACTCGGCGATAGAATCAATGACATAACATTTATAATTAGAATTATGACCCTAAAATTTTAATAGATTGATCATTTAGAAGCTAACTGTTAACGTGTAGAAATTAATTGTTAGCTACTATAACATCACTAGTACTAAAGGGTATTTTAGGGATAAAATTATAGATAAGGTATCCATTTAATTTTTTTTTTAGAAAGGGGCTTAATTCGATGTTTCTCTTTAATTTGGGATGTCTTTTGTTTAAACGTTAAATAATCAAATGATATGGAGTTTAGTTTCATTCTTTTTGTATAGTACTCAAAACTATAGTGGTGAACTTATATTGTCTACTTAAAATCTAATCTCTAAGTGAAAATAATGTAGCTTAGTTTCTTGATCTCGGTCCAGGAACCTTTGCCGCAACAAATGCAGAATCACATTAACCCTAAAATGACTCAGTTGAAAGAAACTATTAACGAGATTTTTTAACCTTCGACGATCGATCTGATTTCATAGAAATTTTTCATCGGCCGCTAAGGTAAATAGGGATGTGCTCACGGTGGCATGGACAGTCCAAAAACTTATTAAAACAAAAGAAGTAGAGAGAGAAGTGAGGTAGAGAGAAAGAAAGAGATAATAAAATAACTTTCTTGATTGAAAAAATTTGTCCATGAGATACACAATTTATAGGGACCTTAGAAGACCTAGTCAAATAAAAAATTAATAACGAAATTGTTAATTAACAGATTTATAAAGAATCTGTCAATTAACAGATTAATAAGGAAAATGTCTAATAATATAATAATATAAATTTATTATATTATTATATTATATAATCTCTTCTACCCCCGACAAACTTAACGGGAGATCTCGGACGTTAAGTTTGCATGATAATTTGCTAAATCATTGTTTGGATAATGGCTTGGTAAAGATATCAGCAATTTGATCTTCTACAGAGATATAAGAAACAGATAATTGTTTGTTTGTCACGCGCTCTCGAACAAAATGATAATCAATTTCAACATGTTTTGTACGAGCATGAAATACTGGATTTGATGTAAGATATGTTACTCCAATATTATCACACCAAATTTTTGGTGCAATATCTGATGCAAGATGAAGTTCCGAAAGAAGGGATTGAAGCCAAATAATTTCTGACGTTGCATTGGCTATAGCTTTATATTCAGATTCAGTGCTTGAACGAGATACTGTAGGTTGCTTTTTCGAATTCCAAGAAATAAGATTTCGTCCAAGAAATATTGCATATCCACTAGTAGATCGTCTGTCTTCAGGAGAACTAGCCCAATCTGCATCGCTATAAGCATGTAAATCTCGAGATGAGTGTCGATATAAAAGAAGACCATGTAGAATAGTGTCTTTGAGATAACGAAGTATTCTCTTCACACCTTCCCAATTTTGTTCAGTAGGAGTATGCATGAACTGACAAGCACGATTTACTGCAAATGTAATATCAGGGCGCATAATAGTAACATACTGTAATGCTCCAACAATACTTCGATAAACTTGGGGATCAGCCATCACTGAAGAGGAAGAAGGTGTAGAGACATTACTTGGAGCAATAGGTGTAGAGATCGGATGTGCTCCATCCATTTTGGCTCTTTGAAGAAGCCCAGTAATATATTTGCTCTGAGAGAGGATATAATCTTCATCATGTGGAATAAGTTCAATACCAAGAAAAAAACGAGCATTTCCTAAATCTCGAATAGGAAATTCCTGATTGAGAAGGCTTAATAAATTTGAGATGCCCTTTTGATCATTACCAGTTAATAGAATGTCATCCACATAAATAAGAAAAAATATCATAGATACATCATTATGTCTGTAGAATAGAGAGGAGTCAGTTTTTGATCCAGAAAAACCTTGAGCCTGTAACCATTTAGATAATCGATGAAACCATGCACGGGGAGCTTGCCGAAGACCATATAAAAATTTCTTGAGATGACAAACATGAGATGGAAATTGTGGATGAATAAACCCAGGTGGTTGCTCCATAAAAATCGTTTCCTCAAGAATACCATGAAGAAATGCATTAGAAACGTCTAATTGTCGGATAGACCAATTAGAACTAATAGCTATTGATAACAATAATCTGACAGATGTAATTTTGATGACTGGGCTGAAGGTGTCATTGAAGCCAATACCTGGTTGTTGACTAAATCCTTTGGCTACAAGGTGAGCTTTATACCGTTCAAGAGAACCATCAGCTCGATGCTTAAGACGGAATATCCATTTTGAGCCCACAACATTCATAGATGGAGTGCGCGGAACTAGGCTCCATGTTCCATTGCGAAGAAGTGCATCAAATTCTGTAGCCATTGCATTACGCCAATTTGGATCCTTGTTTGCCTGTGTAAAGCAAGTTGGTTCAATAGTTTTTGAGGAAACCACTAGAGCTCGAGGAAGAGGATATCGAGTAGCCATTGGTGGACATCGTGCATATATGTCACTCAAGGGAAGCATGCGACGAGGAGCATTATCATCTGAATCACTTGTTGATGGTGATGAGGAAGTAGGTTGGCATGGTGAGTTTGTTGCCGGACTTGAATTATTCGAGGATCCAGGGCTAGAGAGCATATTATTGTTGGCGGGTGAGTTTGTTGTCGGACTTGAATTATCCGAGGATCCAGGGCTAGAGAGCATATTATCGTTGGCTGGTGAGACTTCTAAGGTTGGAGCAGCAACTTGAGGCGATTCTGATGGAATAGGAGAGTTATTAGGGAGCTCCAGAGCAGAACCTAGGATGTCATCTCTTTTGATAATGTTGGGTGACATCAAGAAAGTACGACCTGTATCTGGAGAAGAGATTGAAGAGGCTGCCGAAAAAGGGAACCGAGATTCATCAAAAGTAACATGTCGTGATGTATATATCCGTCCAGTTGGTATATGTAAGCAACGATACCCATGATGCATATTACTATAACCAAGGAAAACACATAATAATGAACGAGAGTCAAGTTTGTGTTTAGAATAGGGGTGTAACCATGGATAACATGCGCAACCAAAGATTCGAAGAAAGGTGTATTCAGGAGTTTGATTATAAAGTTTTTTCAAAGGACACTTATGATTGAGCAATGGAGTAGGAAGTCGATTTATGAGATATACTGCAGTACAAACAGCTTCATCCCAAAATTTACGCGGAACCGATGCATGATGAAGAAGCGCTAAGGCAGTTTCAACTATATGTCTATGTTTTCTCTCAGCAGAGCCATTTTGTTCTGGAGTGTGAGGGCAAGAGACTCGATGAACAATCCCACAAGAGACAAGATGACGATGAAGAGCTTGATATTCTCCTCCCCAATCAGAATGAAGATAGAGTATTTTACGATAAAAATATCGTTCAACTTGTTTTTGAAAATTACAGAATATATCAAATAAATCAGATTTTCTTTTCATAGGATAAAGCCAAGTGTATTTACTAAAATGATCAATGAAGGAAACATAATATAAGAAACCTTGGTTAGACAAGATAGGTGCAGGACCCCAAATATCAGAATGAATTATTTCAAGTGGAAAATTGGAAACGCATTCAGATGAAGAAAAAGGTAACTTATGACTTTTAAATTCCATGCATGTCTGACATGAATGAGATGGAGATGAAGTAGAGGAAGTAGGTAAATCATACCTATTTATGATCGACTGAACAATTCGAAGGGAAGAATGACCAAGTCGAGCATGCCAGGCTGGTTTATTTGCGCGTTCACCAATAAAAGCTTTGATTGAAGAATTTTGAAGATAGTAGAGGCCATTTTTTATTTTCCCAAGAAATATAGTAGTATTTGTTCCTCTATCTTTTATAAGATAATGATCATGATGAAATTCAAAAAGGACATTGTTATGAAGGGAAAACTGACGTACGGAGAGTAAATTTTTAGTGATGGATGGAACATAAAAGATGTTGCGCATGTGAAAAGTATGATTATATAAATGAATGTATGTGTTTCCAAGATTAGTAATATGCAAACTTGAGCCATCACCTACTTGTACTGTATCCAAACCAGTGTATGGTAGTACTTCTGTAAAGATATTGTAGTCTGATATGACATGATGAGTTGCTCCAGTGTCAATATACCATTCAGTAGATAAAAATTTTGAAGGTTTGCCATGAGTAGGCACAGATGAGAGAGCTTTAGGACGGACTTGTGAAGTTAAAGATCCTCTTAAAGCTGAAGGGTCACCGATAAAGGTTCTGTCGAGTCTTTTAGGACATTGAATACCAGTATGTCCAATTTGGAGACAAATTTGACATCTTCTTAAAGCTGAAGGACCACCGATGAAGGTTCTGTCAAGTCTTTTAGGACATTGAATACCAATGTGTCCAAATTGGAGACAAATTTGACATCTCTGAATATTCGACATCAAAATAATAATAAAGAATCAAAAATTGTTGTAGCTTGGGCCAAAAGGCACGGAGACTATTCCTCTTTTCCCCTACTTTTCCGTCATGAGTTGGCGGGTGATAAAAACGAGGAACGAGGATGACGAGCCAAAAAAAAAATTAGAGGAGGAAGTTTTTTTTCGAAAAAAAAATGGTGATAGCAAGCGTCACATGAAGAAGAAGAAAGACGTTGCATAAAAATAGCGACACGTCAGGTATGAGGAGCTATGACTCTGATATCATATTAAAACAAAAGAAGTAGAGAGAGAAGAGAGGTAGAGAGAAAGAAAGAGATAATAAAATAACTTTCTTGATTGAAAAAACTTGTCCATGAGATACACAATTTATAGGGACCTTAGGAGACCTAGTCAAATGAAAAATTAATAACGAAATTGTTAATTAACAAATTTATAAAGAATTTATCAATTAACAGATTAATAAGGAAAATGTCTAATAATATAATAATATAAATTTATTATATTATTATATTATATAATCTCTTTTAAAACTCAGCGTCCCAGAGTTCGCGCCCTATTTAAAGAAAAAAATTATTATAAAATATATCGGAGTTGAGAATCGAATCGTGAATACCTAATATGATAATGAATCACCCTTCTATTATCTGAGATGATAATTAGTCATCATTCCACTATACTATAGTTTCGGGGCGACTCAGTTGAACAAAGTAAGATGATATTTATTTATGGAATCGCATTATCTTGGAAAATATAAATTACTGTGCCAGGATTACATGGATGATGTATTTTTTATCATTGCCTGATGATATTTTCGTTAACTTATCAGTATCTAGGCATGCAATTGAACCATTCCGCGGTAGCCTTATGCATGATCTTAAAGCATCCTTCATGGATATAGTAAATTGTCTTTTTAATTTTAGAGGAGTAAAAAGTAATATTATTCATTTCAATTGGCTTATTATTATTGGCTCTGTGATAAAATATAGATAGATAAATTATAGAGAACATTTTATCTTATCATAATGACTTTGTATATGAAAAAGATTAGACATCTAACGAAATATTTTTTACTTATATTGTTAGTTATTGTTGATTTACTTGAAATATATATTGTTGTTTTACCTGAACCAGAACCCACCCCACCACCCGATCCGCTCCACTCCATCTGCCCACCCAAACCGCCACACGACTATAAGAAGCCCACTCCTCTTGATGTCTCTTCATTATTCTCTTTGTGTTTGCCCACACAAGTTAGCGCAGTTTGTTCCTGTAAGGTTGTTGTTGTCAATAGATCTGAGTCGATTCTCAATAGATGTGAAATGTCACACTGAATATCTTAATCCCTTCTTACATGCGTTGTTGTTTTTAGGCGAAATCTCCTATGATTTATCATCCTTCTAGACAATGGTCATACTGAAAAGACTGTTGAGGTGACAGTTTTTTACGATCAATTATTCTCTCTGTGTTCAGAATCTTCGCTAGAGAGTGATCAAATACCTCCAGCAATTAGGGGTGAGTATTCGGTTAAAATCGAACCGAACCGAACCGAATAGACCGAAAACCGAATAAACCGAATTTTTTCCAAAAAAACCGAACCGACCGAATTTGTGAATCAAAACCGAGAAAACCGAACCGAAAAAAAATCGGTTAATTCGATTTTTAACCGAATTAACCGATTTAACCGAATAATTTTGCCCCTAATCTAATTTTGTGTATTTTGACCCTAATCCAATTGTAACTGACTCGAACAACAATTTTTTCCTTTCAAAAAAAATAAAGATAATTAATATATTATTTAATATTTACAATTTAGGGATTTTAAGATTTATCTTTTAGGCTTTTTAATATTTTAATTACATATATACATATTAATATATTATTTAATATTTAGACCACCCCAGTAGTAGGCCAGTGGCCCAGCAGCCGCAGTCCACAGGCTGCAGCAGCCGCCAGCCCATCCTGCGGTCTCCAGCCCTCACGGCCCACTCAACCGAAATAATTTCGATTTGTTCGGTTTAACCGAATAACAGCGTGAAAAACAGAAACCGAACCGATATAACCGAAATAATCGAATTTTAAAAACCGAATTAACCGAAATTCCGAATTAACCGAACCGAAATTAAAAAATCGGTTGGTTCGGTCGGTTTATTCGGTTTACCCGAATTTTTGCTCACCTCTACCAGCAATATTTGAGGAGTGAGGAGACGATGTGATCAAAGTAACCAAACTAAACTTTTACTAAAATCGAGTAAATTGAACTGAAATAAAATCAGTTAATTTGGTAGGTAATCGAATTAATCAAACTTTTCTCAACTTATATTTGGTAGTCGAATCTAACAACCATCAATGAAGAGTCGAGTCGTCATCTAGGATTTTTTTTTTCTTTTATACGCCAACTATCAATTGATTGGTCGAAACATAACTGATACTAATTCGATTTAAATAATTTCTAAATTTTAATATTGAGATCGACCAAATAAATTGAAATAATCAATTTTTTTAAGATAAATTTTTAAATTAATCGAGTCAAACTTTCAAATTTGGTTGATTATTTCGATTTAACCATAATTTGTTCACCGTTACTTCTCTCCAATACCTCTTGCGATGTAAGGAGATGATGTTTGGGCAAGATCAGAGAGGAGGACACCCTCAAAAGAGGAGGAACACATATGGCAAGGACCTCAGAGATGCAGTTTTAGGTCTCGTCTCTCACAGCTTGAGGTTCATGATTCTACTTTTTTCACAGTTCATAGTAATAAAAAATGATAATGCTAATTTCAAATGTTCCTCGTAGGCCGTCCACAAATATTATGAAAGGAAATAAATCATACATGACTACTAACCTAACCCAAACAGTAATTAATATATGAAAGAAGGTAAGAATCTAATTATTAATCAGGATTTAACTTTCAAACTTAATAATAATAATAATAATAGCTAACTCTATATCTCGAGGGCATTGCAGCTCATGATTCTACTTAAACTATATTATTGCTATTAATTATTCATAATTGATGACAGACTCTTAGGTATGGACCGATAGGGCCTCTATTTTTTTTTCTACCCGACTTATTTCTATGCATTTAGGGTTACGATATAATGGGAAAATAATTAGTTATTTTTTAAATATTCATAATTTAATTTTTAATTACAATAAATTTTATAAAAAAACAATTAAATAAGATATATAATCATAGGATATTAGATTTTTAGATCATTAATCATAAATACTTCTCAATTTATTTTACTGACTATTTAAAATTTTTATAGGGTCGAATCGAATCTATTAAATTCGATATTAGTCAACCGTACCTATTTACGTGTCAGTGAATGTAAATGTAATTGGCGTGGCCCATCCGATAGGCCGTTCAATTAACATGGCTTGAGAAGAGAGAAAAACTAAAAACACGAATGAGAGCTCGTGTTCTCGTGGGAAAAATTTATTATTGTCGATCATCTTCCATTCCCTTGCCCTTTTACACTGTCGAATCACAGTCTCCACATGGGCTGTCACATCCGTTTATGAAAAAAAAAATTAATCACATGCGTAAAACAATTTTTATAAAAAATTTTATCCATTTTAAAATAAATCGAAAAATATTTATAATATATGATCTAAAAATTAAATATTTTATCATTATACGTCTTATTTTAAAAAAATATAAAATTTATCGTAAATCCAAATCTAATCGTCAATATTTAAAAAATAATTAATGATTTTTCTATCACGTCTTATTATACATCAAAGGCGTCACATCTGCCCACGAGCACCGACATGAGGTCATGTCAGGTGTCAGTGGTAAGTGTTAGAGTCATGTACAAACAGTACGGATTCTCTGTGCCTCTGTCCCGAACTCAAAACGACAAAAAAAAAAAATAAAAAAAACCCGTGCCGTCCGCGTGACTTCGCCCACTCGCGCTCATGCCTTCTCGCCGAACTCCCCTTCGCGCGTCCCGCTTACGACGGAGCAGGGGATGGCGACTCGACCTCTTCCTCCCTCGGCGCCGCCGGCGACCACTCCATGGCTTCCTCCGCGCCGCTCACCAGATCTTCATGTCCATTTTTTTAATCCAAGAACGTCTTTTTCCTCCTAAAAATGTCGTTTTTGGACGTAGATTGCTCGCAAAATTTCATCTTCGCCTCGGTTTTCGTCGATTTGCACAGCGACGAGGGGTTAAAATAATCAGAACTGGAGAGAAAAAGGCGGTGGCGATTCCTTGAAGCTGCAGCAAAATCCACGCTCTATATCCGAATCCACTCTCCCTCTGCTCCAAAGATAAGTTTTTGGTCCTTTTGGATGAGTATTTCAACCTTTGCCCTATGTTCTCTGCAGTGGAAGAAAGAAAACTGGCGTGAGCTCTACCCTTTAGCCTAGGGTTTTTTGGTCTTCCTGTTTGGTTCGGCACATTGGCGTTTCCGTTTGATTTGGCTGGATTTTAACTATGGCGCTGTTTAGGAAGCTCTTTCACTGAAAGCCACCAGATGGGTTGCTTGAGATTTCTGAGAGGGTTTTCTATGCTTCTGATGCCATCAAACCCCTTTTCTTATACTAACGGTGTAAAATGAAGGGGATATCGAAAATAATATGTTACTAGTTTGTGCGATTTGCTGCATTTGGTGTTTCTTTACTAGAGATTAAATCTTTTTGCTATCTGCATTTGGTTGATTCTAGGTCTGTAAATGTATATAATGTTCATGAACAAATTAGATATTCGATTTAATAAGAATTCGTTATGTTCATTGAGAAGCAAGTTTGGACACTAGTGAACTTTAATGTTCATATACAAAACTTGTCAATAATTGATGACTAAATTGATGTCATATTAAGTTCTATTTTGCTTCTGTGTTGTAGATGACTAAATTGATATTGTATTGACTTTTGTTCGAACTTTGCATTTAAGGCAGTTTTGATTTGTGTGCTTACCATTCTCCTGATTTTGAAAAGTATTTCTTGGAGCTGATGAAAGTCCCTCGAGTGGAATCCAAGTTATGAGTCTTCTCGTTTTAGCCATTAAATACGAATACATACGAAGAAAACAGTCATTAAACAAGTAGGCATAGAGATGAACACTAAACATATGAATACATACGAAGAAAACGGTCATTAAACAAATAAACCCTAAAAGTGTATCGTTCGGTTTAGTGAAAACTCAATTATAATGATACGATATATCGATTTAAGTAACACAGCGAATAACAAGTTGGCACAGAGATGCACACCGATATCAAGGTCAACTTCGACAAACACACATGTTGTGACATTCTTTGCGATACTCACTTGCAAGTTTGGATTGACATAAGATGATGTGCAGAAGCAGCAGTAACAACAACAACAATGAAGTAGATGGGAATAGGGTAATTTCAACTGATTTTGTTTCAAGATGTTTCGAGCAATCTGACATTGCGCGGAAGCATAAATTCTGCAAAGACGGGGTAATGAGACGACGGGTAGAAGCCATCGATGTTGTTGTTCACAACCTCACAAGTTGCTGGCACCAAAGAACGCCCTCGAAACAGAACCCAGTCGACGTGCAAATCTTGAGTCTGGCGATCCCAACACAAACATAGAGCTCTGAATATCAGCTTTAGGAATTCTACTGCACCTTGCTTGTCGCCTGCAGTACCGAAATGTGTTTGAACTAGCAATTGTTGAAGAAAACTCTTTCTTCATAATTTTTTTTCACTAACGACAAGTTACTGCTCTGGGAGCTGACTTAATACTTACAAATACTATCAAACGCAAGCGAGAATAGAGGAAATTTCGAATGAAAAGTTACCTTTGAACCCGTGATATGTGCGTATTAGGGACACATTTTTCCGCGCCCTAGCATTTGGCCAAGCATCTCTCATATCGCCGACAACTCCATGCTCTCTGCAATGATATCGAAAACAATACACTAATGCGAACTCAAGCAATTTTAAGAACACATTTGTTTCTTTAACTGTCAAAAATCTTATGCAAGAGCAAATTAGCAGAAGAAATCCACCATAAACCTTCAGTTTTGGAAAATAAAATTAAAAAGAATGAAAAAAAATGCATTTCCTACATATGTAGATATCGCTACAAATTAATGAAATGTCAGTTATGAAGTTCCTGGTGTAACATTCAACAGGGAAATTAGAATAGAAGTTGTCGATGGTGTAAAAGATGGCTAAACAAGTAGAATGTTTACGGGTCAGTAATGAATATTTCTACTGAAGATCATCCACTCGATCAGTTTAAAATGTTGCAACCGATTTAAGATAGTGGTGGCCGTGCATTTATTCACATTACCAATTCACTGTGGCAAAAATTTTTGAATCTAGATAGACAAGCAAATGAAATAAAATAAATAGTGCATTTGCTCACACCGTGATTCACTACGGCAAAAGGGCTAAAATCTAAATAGTTGAACAAATGGAATAAATAAAATTGGATTTCTCATGCCACACCAGTTCACACAAGAACATAGAAAAAAGAACAATTGAAACATGGGAATGGTGCTACTACAAACAAGCAGTTTCTCAGTTAAAACCACATATATCTCATATGAAAGCAAGATGATGAGAAAGAACATGTCCACTGCAGCAGTGAATGTTCTTAGGCATCACAACACATACAAGACGTAATAGGGCATTCGATAGAAGATTACTATGAAAGCACAATGCCACATCAAATGAACTGCAATTCATAATCACATAAAAGTATATTTTGACACAGCAATCTGATACTGACAATTTAGCAGTAAGGTGATTACCAGGTAAACACTGCTGAAAAAACTCCAACCGCCACTTTAAGCCTACAATACAATCAACATAGAAAAAAAAAAGTTCAGAAAATCTTCACTGAAAAAGGAAAGAGATCAGCACTTAGATCTGCAGATATCAGCAAAGAACTCACCTTGCTGAGTGCAAAGTATGGTCGGTGAGTAGTTAGTGATCACACTGACGCAAAGATCCTTCCGCTTCTCCCACGAATTAGGGCTATCGCTCGGCAGATCCCCTTCGTGGAGATTAAAGGTCATAACCGAAATCGACACACTCATCTCTCTCCCCGGCCTATCTGCTTACTCCCAATTCCGAGATTCTAACCGAAAAAAGGTAAAGAAAACAGTGGTCCAAAAAGCAAAAGCAGCAAAATAGATTCCAACTAAATAAGCTCGGAAACACGGATCACATCAAAAATGGCATCTTTGGTGCCTTACACGATCAAAAATCACGTCTTTGGTGGAAAGATCGATCCTTGGAAGCCAAAGAGGAGAGGAATTAGGGAATCGGAGCAGAGAGGGGAGGCGCAGCTGGAGAAGAGAGAGACCAAAGTCACCAAACCATGCGATGGGATCCTCTGTCCCGAAAAGGGGTTTGATGGCATCAGAAACATACCGAAAACCCTCTCAGAAATCTCCAGCAACCCATCTGGCGGCTTTCAGTGAAAGAGCTTCCTAAACAGCGCCATAGTTAAAATCCAGCCAAATCAAACGGAAACGCCAATGTGCCGAACCAAACGGGAAGACCAAAAAACCCTAGGCTAAAGGGTAGAGCTCACGCCAGTTTTCTTTCTTCCACTGCTGAGACATGGGGCGAAGATGAAATTTTGCGAGTAATCTACGTCCAAAAACGAGATTTTTAGGAGGAAAAAGACGTTCTTGGATTAAAAAAATAGACATGAAGATCTGGTGAGCGGCGCGGAGGAAGCCATGGAGTGGTCGCCGGCGGCGCCGAGGGAGGAAGAGGTCGAGTCGCCATCCCCTGCTCCGTCGTCGGCCTTGTAGCTGGGGATGCCCGGGGTTTTTTTTGATCGTGAGCGGGACGCGCGAAGGGGAGTTCGGCGAGAAGGCATGAGCGCGAGGGAATTTTGATCGCGAGTGGGCGAAGTCACGCGGATTGCACGGGTTTTTTTTTGTCGTTTTGTATTTGGGACAGAAGGACAGAGAGGGGTTTGGGACAGAGGATCCGAACTGCATATACAAAACCCGTTCGAATGACCATCGTAAGTCGCACCAATAATCATAATCTTGTCAATGACAATTACAGACGTTATGTTCAAAGTCACAACTATAAGGATGGGTAGAATACCTAACTCGGTACATTTTAGTGGCGTTATAATGTGGATTTAATGTTAAAACGGTTTTTTATCAAACGACATATGTAAAAAATTATAATTATCAAAAAAACATATTATGATTTAATTTTTTACTAACGGGCGCATCAAAATTAATATTCTTCCTATTATACTCTACCTGCCAACAAATCTCTTTCTCAATTAGAATTCCGAGACATTTGAACCACTTATTCATACTTTTGAATTTAAAATAATATATTTTGGGAGTCGACTACAAAAGTGTAAGATCTGTGTTCCTATTTATTCGATGATTAATTGTGCCTATGTCCTATGCAATTATATCTTTTAATTTTTTTTAAAAAGCAAAGATAAACAAAGAAACTCAAAAGAATTTATATTTATTTAATATAAATAAATATATTAAATATTTCAGTTAAACGAAACATCTCTCCCAGCATGATTTCAGAAATATAAAAGATATTTTTTTATTTGATTAATATAAATTAATATATTAAATAATATATTAATATATAAAAAATCTATCACAACACATGATTTTGAGCCCACACTGAGACTAAAAACTTTTGATTTTAGGCCCAAGTTGGGTCTAAAATCATTTGATTTGAGGTCCAGTGAGATTTCAGGATCACGTTGGACCTGAAATCAGATGACTTCAGGCCCAAGGTGGACTCAAATTTTTTTCATTTTAAAAATATTTTTTATAATATTTAATCATGTTTTATTCAATTAATTATTTATAGGGTAATTTTTTATATAATTCTATAAATTGTGACAAAATCCTCTCATTTTATTGAAATACTTAATTATAATCAAAACATGCTTATACTTATTTAAACTTGAAACAAGAAGGTTCTGTTTGGATACTACCTAAATACATAATGCATTTCACTTTGGATCAAAGCCAATGTGTTT
Source organism: Boesenbergia rotunda (assembly GCA_024364735.1). Lineage (NCBI taxonomy): Eukaryota > Viridiplantae > Streptophyta > Magnoliopsida > Zingiberales > Zingiberaceae > Boesenbergia > Boesenbergia rotunda. Next base: position 43,558 of record JAGFNQ010001628.1, read on the forward strand.
ATCTTTCTCACTCATTAGTCATAGTATCCGGACTAGTAATCTCTATGATTTATCTTCTCAATATTGATCCTGAGATGGATTGACAGAGATGCTGAAGTGAACGAATCGTCTTTTTATCAGCAGAGTGAATGCATAGAATAATATTCTATTTTAGTGATGTTTTCAAAATGAATGCACTATTAAAATTATATATGACAAATTTTAATATTTTTTTTTATCAGAAAGTTTCCAGAGTGAATATGCTATTGGAATCTCATGTTTACAAATTTATCGTTGTTGGATAGCTGACCCATTCTTTTGGAGCATCTCGGGAGAGAGGGCTTTTGGGTTTTCTAAAAAAAGCTGGTTTCAGCTTCTTAATCTTCGTTAAAACGCTCCATTGAGATGCCCTAATTAAGTAATTAGTCCTTTAAATTTTTGGGCAATTTACCAAAGGGCGTACATAACAATTCGAAATTACCAAAGGGCGTTCCATGGTTTCTATTTTACCAAAGGGCGCAACCATTTAAGTGAACTTTCTATTATACCCTTGGCGCCACAAAAGACCTTTTCCATTCTCATTTTCGAGATATCCAAACCACTTTTGCAATAAAATAAGAATATGTGGTTCGGATGGCAAGGTAGTGGAAATTTTCTCAGCCTATATATATATTACTACCTTGCACAAGTCGAATCATCACGAGGGTATGTATATATTTCGACCTTGCACAACTAAATTCATCAAGGCAGCTGAGGAAGATAGATGTTGAAGGAGAAAAAGCAAGCAACAGATTGGTAACAAATACAAATAGTAATGTACGTATGATTGTCATCTTTGATATTGTATCAGACCTAGTTTTATACTTATCAACTCTTGCTACAATTTGTATGTTTGGAGGAGTCTAAGGGTGATATGATTACATAATAAAGGCTCTCTGAAATTTGTTAAAATTAAGATAAAAAAATGCTTGAATTCGACCTAGGGGTGATATATTACCATATCAGGCCCTAGAAGGGCCAGAAATTAAAGGAGTTCAATCCCTAGGAGTGCATGATATCATTAGATTTCAGGCCCTAGGAGTGAATGAAATATGTTGTTTTCAGGCATTGGCAGGGCCTGAAAAAAAAGGAATTCGGGTCCTCCCAGGGCCTGAAATGAAAAGATTTCAGGCCCTTACAGGTGCTGAAATCATTGGATTTGAGGGCCTGGGAGGGCCTAAATCAATATAATTCAGGCCCTGTGATTTCAGGCCCTGGGAGGCACACGGGGGTGGGCATGAAATAAAATGATTTCAGGCCCAATGTGGGCCTGAAATAAATCATTTCAGGCCCACCTCGGACCTGAAATAAAAACATTTCAGGCCCAATGGAGGGCCTGAAATAAAAACTTGTCAGGCCCAGGGTGGGCATGAAATCACTTAAATTCAGGCCCAGTTTGGGCCTGAATACCTCCATTTCAGGCCCAGGGTGGGCCTCAAATCAAGTGATTTGAGGCCCACCGTGTGCCTCAACTGGGAAAATTTCAGGGGTTTTCAGCAAGGTTAGAGGTTTGGGCCTTCCTAGGTCCTTAATTATGATTTTCAAAGTTTGCTAAATATAATTGTAATTTATTTTTCAGGGATGATAATGTTGTTGACGAAATTATCTCCGACATATGGAATACTCTTGATGATAATGCTGTCACGGGGAATGGATCAGAAATTACAAGGAATTTGACAATTGATCTAAATGAAGAAGCAACTAATATAGAAGGTGAGAGTTTGAATTCTTCTTCAAGAGTTGTTGAATTCTTTGAGGCAACTTGGAGTGGGGAGGAAGGAATTGAAATCTGGAATGCAAATGAATTAGAACCCATTACAAGTGTACTAGAATTTCAAGCCGATGATATGCAGATTGAGGAATATGATTTCCCCCCAGATGAGTACAGTGACTTAGAGGAGGAGTTTCCATTAGCTGAAGATCCTTATATTTTAAATTCTCGATTGCTTGCTGGGTCAATTGGAGAGTTAGAGGCAAGAGATGAGCATGAATTTTTTGTGGGGCAGATATTCGCATCTAGAGAAGAATTCAAGAATGCACTTGTCAAACATGCCATGATTAAGCATATGAGATATAACCCAGTTGACACCCGAAAAAATAGAGTTAAAGCAGTGTGCTTCAACCAACCATGTACATGGAGAGTAGTAGCAAGGGGGGAAGTAGAGTTCACTGTTACAAAATATATAAAGGAACACCAATGCGGAACTGTTAGGGAAAGTGCTGATCATCATGCATGCTCTTCATCATTTGTTGCTTCTTTTGTTGAAGAGCAATTTCTTCATAATGAACAATACAAACCAAGTATGATTATATCAGATATTAAAGCTAGATTTGGAGTGACCATATCATACAGAAAAGCATACATAGCTAGGGAGAAAGCATTGAAAAAGGTTGTTGGAGATTATGATGAGGCTTACAGAGATCTTCCACAATATCTGCGTGAGTTAAGAGCTAGAGATCTTGAAACGTATGTGGCACTATGCAGGAATGGTGACAATCAGTTCCAGCGGTGTTTTTGGGGTTTTGGTGCTTGCCGAAGGGTTTTCAGGTCTTATTTGCGTAGACTTATCGGAATTGATGTCACACACCTAAGAGGAAAGTTTCCGGGAGTAATGTTGATTGCAACGACGATTGATGGTAATGACAATGTTCTTCCAGTTGCCTTCGCAATAGCTGAAGTTGAATGTGGGTCTGCATGGGAGTGGTTTTTGGAGCATACAAAGAGGTTCTTTGGTGTCGATGATCACTCAATCACCATAGTATCAGATAGACATCGGGGCATTATATCAGCAGTTAGAAAAGTCTACCCAAACGCGGATCATGCCTTTTGTTGCCACCACATGTGTTGTAATATGGTAACTGATACTGGAAGTAGAGCTGTTGTAGGTTTGTTTTGGGCAGCAGCACGAGCCAACACAACACTCCAATATGATATGATAATGCAGACAATGCTTGAAAAACATCCAGTTGCCCATAAGTGACTTCACAACATTGACCCTAAAAGATGGGCAAATGCACACTTTACAGGGAGAAGGTACAGAATGCTTACCACGAATTGTGTGGAGAGCTTAAATGCTTTGTTCAAGTCTACACGTGAGATTCCCATAAACAGGTTAATTGATAATACAAGAAGAAAAGTTGCTCAATGGTTCTATAACCGTAGAGAGAAAGTCTTCAAATGGCAGCTTGCTTTGACACCTTATGCTACAAAAGAAATGGATTCAAGGAGAGAGAAAGCAAGAGCTTATAAGGTTCACCCTTACTCTCAATCAGAAATGGAAGTAGAAACATGGGGCACTTCATACATTGTTGATTTGGAAAAAAAGTATTGTCATTGTGGGGAGTTTCAAATTTCAGGACTTCCTTGCTCACATGCTATTGCCGTAATTATTCACAGGAACATGGATACACTTCCTTATTGTGAGCATTATTTTTATTCTGAAACTTGGAAGTGGGTTTACATGGATCGTATTTTCCCTTGTAGAAGCAAGCAGTTTTGGCCTACTGGAGTAAACGACATTACAGTTCTATGTCCCCGTAACCTTGTGCAGCCTGGTAGACGAAAGAAGGCACGGATAGAGTCCAGACACAATGGCAAGGTCAAACTAAAATGCAGTCGGTGCAAACAACTTGGTCATAATAAAAGGACATGTAGAATGCCGCCAGCCCCAAGGTCTTGAGTTAATTGGTATTGTAGTGACCCAATATTCTGATTAAAGTGTATATTTTGTATGGAGGATAACTGAATGTATATATTTTGTATATTGTACAGCTATAGTATTGTCAAAAAACTAGTTGTTGTTAATGTTGTGACTTGAAGAAGTATTTCAATATTATGATACATTTCTTCTTGTGTAAAGTGATGTAAGCAAAATTGAGCAGTTGTGAAGTTTTCGGATTTTGAAACCCACAATAATGTAATTTCAGGTCTTGAAGTCCTGAAGTCCTATGGTTTGTGAATATATGTCATTTGAGACCCTTTGTTTGTTTGTTTGCTTTGTTGAATCATTGTTCTGTGCCAACTGATACTGTATTAACACGTAATTGATAAACCTTAGGACTATGTTTGGAGACCAAAAATATCATCTCCTAGCTATCTAAACTCTAACTACTGGTAATGAGTTTTGAGAAATCAAAATATCATAGTTCCATGAAACAAACCTCCTGCTGTGCCAAATTCTGAAAATATGAGGTAATGATGTGGATGGAATTAAATTGTGGTATGCAATGTCTATGTAGGTACTCTTTTTTTTGTTTAATATTAAAAATAATTTCGCAACATGTATATTTATATAAAATATTTAATCATTCTAATATTGAATTATTTGAAATCTGAAATGAGATTATTGTGTCAGGCCCTGCGTGGGCCTGAACATTATTGTGTCAGGCCCAAGCTGGGCCTGAAATAATTATTCAGGCCCAGCTGGGCCTGAATGATATTATTTCAGGCCCAGCTGGGCCTGAAATGATATTATTTCAGGCCCAGCGTGGGCTGTGATTTAAAATTAGGGTAGAGGAAAAGTAAGTTCAATATTGCTTATAGTATCGACAAGAGGACTCAAAATGGTTTACATACATTATAACTACAAACATATATTGTTTGTCATTAAACTTACATTATACAACTGAATCATTTTGTTTCAGGCCCTGACTGGGTTTCCTAAAATGCTTTTGTTTCAGGCCCAATGTGGTCCTCAATTCAAATGATTCTAGCAAAAACAAGGTTCAATATTACTGATCGGTTCGACAACAATTACAGATTACAGATCATATATGAGACAAAAACAATGATCCGAAGCAAAGTTTCATTGATTTGAGAAGGAGTACATGGATTGTATAATTACAAATACAATGTTTGTGCTGACAATTACATATGCATAGTATGAACAAAAACTCTAGTTACAGATTTAGCTTCCAGCACTTGTCTCTCATTATTTTATAGCCCACCTGAAATCGATAATTTTTCATTTCCTTTTGGCTAAAATCTGTAGATCTTTGAAAAACTAGACTTTCTGCATACCACATCATGAAAAATGCACAATCCGACCTGAAAAACCAATATTGACATTGTTGTCATCTTATAAAACCAACTATGAAATGCATTGTTATTTTTAACAAAAATAAACATCCTCTTACGATCTGCTTTGGGTGGGTCCTTGTACAACAATTTTAGTAAACTCTATCCCAGATATGGAAATAATCCTTTATTCCATGTCTTGTAATAAGACCAGTTCAAATTTTTGAAAAACGCCACCTACACAGATATGACATTAGTAACAATTATATTGGTATGAAACTTTTTGTTGAGGTATATCTATGAAGTAGAAAACTTACAGTTTTTTCAAATTTGGCAGTGTACCCTTCTGTGGTGCTGAGAGAATTATAATGATGGATACAATCTTCCACGAGGTCAATAACCATTAGATGTCAATGATCGTCTGCATTATTTAGAGGACAGATGATATATCTAATCGGCTTATCCGTATCAGTAGCAATAGTTTGTTCAAAAGCCTGAGCGTGAATCGCATCAAAAAGATCCTATGGTTATTAAAAAGGAAGTGTCAGTGGACTAAATCATAGAAAAAAACAATAATGATTTAGTACCTAATTAACTTACATCAAACCCCACCCTACACAATATGGAGGGCTGGTATGGTGAGTTACATGCTTTTGCTTCATTTCCAAGAATAGTCCAGTATGCATTGATGCAATCCCCGGTGGTATAGTCATTCCAATCAAATATTGTCAAAAAAGATAGCATATCTAATGTAAAGGTCCCATTGGACCATACTGGATTCAACTCATACCTACATGCAAATAAGATAAGCAACTTAATGAAATTCTTGAAGATTCAATTTTATTAATGAATGCCAATAATCATCATTGCTTTACAATATTTTTCCAAATGCAATAGCAACTAACTCACTTTAATTTACTAAGCTTTAATAATGTTTCAGCAATCTCTGCATCTTTAGGCTTCTTCTTAAAAATTACCCTGGAATTCCTCAAGATTTTGCTTTTGACCTTTTGAAATTCTTTAGCTTTAGCTGCGTGATGTTCAGATATGTTTGTTTGGGTGGAGGTCTCAGATTTATTTGTTTGCGTTGTAGTATCTGAGATTGATGGGGCAGGAGCCGCGTCATCTTCATCATCATCTTTATCTTCATCCTCATCCTCATCCTGAACAACTTGTTTGCCCTTGCCTTTGGGCTGGTAGTCTTGTCTGACCTGAGTTATTTTTAATTTTTTGGCAAGTGGCTCACCTTCATCTGACCCTTTGCTTTGCAATTGTTCATACAACGTCTTGATTCTTTGGTTAGACTGAAGTATGATCTTCTCTCTTGCAGCTAGTCTTTTTTCATTAAGCTCCTCTTGTACTTTAAGCTGCGAAACTTTGTCACCAATTATTTTATCCTTTTCAACAATGATGTCATCTTTTTGTTTCAGTTGCGACTCCTTCTCTGCAATTATTGTTTCTTTCTGAGCAATAATTTGATCCTTGGCACTGATGGCTGTTGCTGTCTCACTTGTGGCTTCCTCCAAACTTTTAAGTGCTATATTTAAATCGTGCTGTAAGGTCTCAATTTGTTCTTGTTTTTGTATACATATATTGCAGGCTTCCGTTTGTAAGGCCTGTTGCCTTCCTTGTGGTGCCTGGCTTCCTTCTGGTGCCTGCTGTAATTCCTCAGAGTGTACCTCAAGTGGTTGAGTTGGAGGATAGTAGTCAGGTACCAAATCATGTTCTATATCAAACGGAATTAAATCAACAATAATTGAATCTGTGACCACACGGTCTATCATCCTCTTGATACTCTCAACGTAGGCTTTAGGCCAAGTCCAGCGAAGTATTCTTGGCAATTTATGAGGATGTTCAGGAGCAGCAATACTAATATGTTCAATAACCCATACCTGCAACATCATTATAATTAGTAAATAATATCCATCATCAAATTATATCAGCAGGTATAAGTAACTCTAACTTACAGCCAAAATATTTGGAAATCCCTTGAGCAAGGGAGCCTTGGCCGGTTGGGTTGAATCACCTACATGTCTTCTATGCCTCAATGTCACCTCCTTTCCAATGGCTCCCAACTGAGGAGCCATGAAATTGTACACGGCATTGCACCAATTATAGTTTCGTAGATTGTCAAAATCATCTACACAATCAATAAGTGACACGGCAGGAATGGCAAGTATGCTGCTAGTACCACAAAATAGCACTGTACTGAAAAAATAGAGTATATACAATTGACACTACAGCTTGTCATTGGATGTAGACTTTATTAGCAGTTTCTCCAAATGTCGGGCAGAACAACTGGAATCTTCAAAATACTCCTTGTACAGTGGCGTGGAGGCCTCATTTAAATCAAGTTGGACTATCTCTCCATGGTCAGGTAGCCCTAGAATAAGTGATATATCAACCTTTGTGAAATTGAGATTTTTCCCAGGATTACAAAGCTCTGTTCTTCTTCATCCCAATTATCAAACATGTTCTGAACTTGGGGTCTTACACAAGAACTAGTAGGAAGGTCGAGGACCCAAGAAAAGGGTGTGTCTCGAAGCAACTGTTCTTGTGCTGGTGTGGGTGGAACAGAATTAATAAAATTTTTGAAATGGGATAGGCTACTTTTTCAGTTCATTCGTTTGCTTCGACCTCTGTTCGCAAAACTTGAATACTGGGTAGGCAATTTGATTTTTCGTTTTGGCAGCTGTTTTTTCTCATGACTTCCCCCAGAGACTTGCTGTTTCTTAGATTTGGTGGGAGCTGCTTTCTTTGAAGCTGATCTTTTTTTGACCCACACCGAACATTGCAACCATCAAACAAAAAATTAATTGACACAAACAAAAATGACACTTAGAATTCGTTCATAAAAGGGCCTCCTCAAATTCAGTCTTTTACTGAAAACTATCGCTAACCCTAGGTGAAAGCAAGAACTGAAATGACAAACTAAAAATTAGGGTACGTACAAGTCGACTAGTGCGATGACGATGATGTCGCCCACAACTTCTCCAATCAAGACAAGCACGCTACCTTCAAATCGCAACAAATCTGGAGCTAGACAAATGAGTGACTGCTATACAAATGAGTAACTGCTGGGCCTGATATAAAAGGTTTCGGGCCCTAGGAGGCCCTTTTTATATGTATTATAAATATAATTTAGGTTATATCTATTTTTATTTATAAAAATAAAACTAAATTTGGAATATATCATATATATTTCAGATTTATCATGTGCATTTTATTGATTATGTATTTATATTTACTTTTCAAGGCTCTAAAATTCAGATATATTTAATTTTATTGATTATGTATTTAATTTTATTGAACGAAGCTGGGCCTGAAATAAGATATATTCAGGCCCACGTTGGGCCTGAAATAAAATTATTTCAGGCCCACCTTGGGCCTGAAATAAAATGATTCAGGCCCACCGTGGGCCTGAAATAAAATTATTTCAGGCCCGCCGTGGGCCTGAAATAAAATGATTCAGGCCCAAGGTGGGCCTGAAATAAAATGATTCAGGCCCAAGGTGGGCCGGAAATCAAATTATTTCAGGCCCAAGGTGGGCCGGAAATCAAATTATTTCAGGCCCACCATGGAAAATGAATTCAGGCCCACGGTGGGCCTGAATGACTTCAAGTCCAGAATGAAATTCTGAAAAACCTATATCAGTAGATAGGGTTGAGATAGGAGATGAGATTTTGGGTGGCCAAATCTCTAATCTTGCTGTATCACCAATGCTATATCAGTGGTTTAGGTATATCAGTGAGTTTTGAGCAAAACTCACTGATGGACCTCTCATATCTGGAATTCTGAAAAACCTATATCAGTAGATAGGGTTGAGATAGGAGATGAGATTTTGGGTGTCCAAACCTCTAATCTTGCTGTATCACCAATGCTATATCAGTGGTTTAGGTATATCAGTGAGTTTTGAGCAAAACTCACTGATGGACCTCTCATATCTGGAATTCTGAAAAACCTATATCAGTAGATAGGGTTGAGATAGGAGATGAGATTTTGGTTGCCCAAACCTCTAATCTTGCTGTATCACCAATGCTATATCAGTGGTTTAGGTATATCAGTGAGTTTTGAGCAAAACTCACTGATGGACCTCCCATATCTGGAATTCTGAAAAACCTATATCAGTAGATAAGGTTGAGATAGGAGATGAGATTTTGGGTGGCCAAACCTCTAATCTTGTTGTATCACCAATGTTATATCAGTGGTTTAGGTATATCAGGGAGTTTTGAGCAAAACTCACTGATGGACCTCCCATATCTGGAATTCTGAAAAGCCTATATCAGTAGATAGGGTTGAGATAGGAGATGAGATTTTGGGTGCCCAAACCTCTAATCTTGCTGTATCACCAATGCTATATCAGTGGTTTAGGTATATCAGTGAGTTTTGAGCAAAACTCACTGATGGACCTCCCATATCTGGAATTCTGAAAAACCTATATCAGTAGATAGGGTTGAGATAGGAGATGAGATTTTGGGTGCCCAAACCTCTGATCTTGCTGTATCACCAATGCTATATCAGTGGTTTAGGTATATCAGTGAGTTTTGAGAAAGACTCACTGATGGACCTCCCATATCTGGAATTCTGAAAAACCTATATCAGTAGATAGGGTTGAGATAGGAGATGAGATTTTGGGTGCCCAAACCTCTAATCTTGCTGTATCACCAATGTTATATCAGTGGTTTAGGTATATCAGTGAGTTTTGAGCAAAACTCACTGATGGACCTCCCATATCTGGAATTCTGAAAAACCTATATCAGTAGATAGGGTTGAGATAGGAGATGAGATTTTGGGTGCCCAAACCTCTAATCTTGCTGTATCACCAATGCTATATCAGTGGTTTAGGTATATCAGTGAGTTTTGAGCAAAACTCACTGATGGACCTCCCATATCTGAAATTCTGAAAACCTATATCAGTAGATAGGGTTGAGATAGGAGATGAGATTTTGGGTGCCCAAACCTCTATCTTGCTGTATCACCAATGCTATATCAGTGGGTTTAGGTCTATCAGTGAGTTTTGAGCAAAACTCACTGATGGACCTCCCATATCTGGAATTCTGAAAAACCTATATCAGTAGTTAGGGTTGAGATAGGAGATGAGATTTTTGGGTGCCCAAACCTCTAATCTTGCTGTATCACCAAGCTAGATCAGTGGTTTAGGTATATCAGTGAGTTTTGAGCAAAACTCACTGATGGACCTCCCATATCTGGAATTCTGAAAAACCTAGATCAGTAGTAGGGTTGAGATAGGAGATGAGATTTTGGGTGCCCAAACTCTAATCTTGCTGTATCACCAATGTATCAGTGGTTTAGGTCTATCAGTGAGTTTTGAGCAAAACTCAC
>JAGFNQ010001628.1:54161-75036 GCA_024364735.1 Boesenbergia rotunda
GCCTGATATAAAAGGTTTCAGGCCCTAGGAGGCGCTTTTTATATGTATTATAAATATAATTTAGGTTATATCTATTTTTATTTATAAAAATAAAACTAAATTTGGAATATATCATATATATTTCAGAATTTGGATGTGCATTTTATTGATTATGTATTTATATTTACTTATCAAGGCTCTAAAATTCAGATATATTTAATTTTATTGATTATGTATTTAATTATATTGAACGAAGCTGGGCCTGAAATAATTATATTTCAGGCCCTCGGTGGGCCTGAAATAATTTTATTTCAGGCCCAATGTGGGCCTAAAATAAAATTAGGTATATCACCAATTCTCTAATGCTCTAATCTTGCTGTATCACCCTAGTGCTCTAATCTTGCTGTATCACCAATGTTATATAAGTGGTTTAGGTATATCAGTGAGTTTTGAGCAAAACTCACTGATGGACCTCCCATATCTGGAATTCTGAAAAACCTATATCAGTAGATAGGGTTGAGATAGGAGATGAGATTTTGGGTGCCCAAACCTCTAATCTTGCTGTATCACCAATGCTATATAATGGTTTAGGTATATCAGTGAGTTTTGGGCAAAACTCACTGATGGACCTCCCATATCTGGAATTCTGAAAAACCTATATCAGTAGATAGGGTTGAGATAGGAGATGAGATTTTGGGTGCCCAAACCTCTAATCTTGCTGTATCACCAATGCTATATCAGTGGTTAGGTATATCAGTGAGTTTGAGCAAAACTCACTGATGGACCTCCATATCTGGAAATCTGAAAAACTTATATCAGTAGATAGGGTTGAGATAAGAGATGAGATTTTGGGTGCCCAAACCTCTAATCTTGCTGTATCACCAATGTATATCAGTGGTTTAGGTATATCAGTGAGTTTTGAGCAAAACTCACTGATGACCTCCCATATCTGGAATTCTGAAAAACCTATATCAGTAGATAGGGTTGAGATAGGAGATGAGATTTTGGGTGCCCAAACCTCTAATCTTGCTATATCATCAATGCTATATCAGTGGTTGTATATCAGTAGGTAAAATCACTGATGAGTCCATATTGGAAATTGAAAACTATATCATAATGGTGAATGGAGATGAGATTTGGGTGCAAATTAATTTCTGTATCAAAATCTATATCAGTTTAGTATATCAGTAGTTTGAGCATCACTGTTGCCCCTATCTGAATTTGAAAAACCTATATCAGTAGATAGGGTTGAGATAGGAGATGAGATTTTGGGTGCCCAAACCTCTAATCTTGCTGTATCACCAATGCTATATAAGTGGTTTAGGTATATCAGTGAGTTTTGGGCAAACACGATGACCTCCATATCTGGAATTCTGAAAAACCTATATCAGTAGATAGGGTTGAATAGGAGATAGATTTTGGGTCCAAACCTCTAATTGCTGTCACCAATGCTATATCAGTGGTTTAGGTATATCAGTGAGTTTGGCAAATCACGATGGACCTCCCATATCTGGAATTCTGAAAACCTATATCAGTAGATAGGGTTGAGATAGGAGATAGATTTTGGGTGCCCAAACCTCTAATCTTGCTGTATCACCAATGCATATAAGTGTTTAGGTAATCAGTGAGTTTGGGCAAAACTCACTGATGACCTCCCATATCTGGAATTCTGAAAAACCTATATCAGTAGATAGGGTTGAGATAGGAGATGAGATTTGGGTGCCCAAACCTCTAATCTTGCTGTATCACCAATGCTATATAAGTGGTTTAGGTATATCAGTGAGTTTTGGGCAAAACTCACTGATGACCTCCCATATCTGGAATTCTGAAAAAACCTATATCAGTAGATAGGGTTGAGATAGGAGATGAGATTTTGGGTGCCCAAACCTCTAATCTTGCTGTATCACCAATGCTATATCAGTGGTTTTATATAGGAGTTTTGGCAAACTCACTGAGGCTCCCATATCTGGATCGAAAAATAATCATAAAGAAAGGAATGAGATTTTGGGCCAAATCTAATCTGCTTATCACATGCTATAAGGTTAGTATATCAGTGATTTGGCACTCACTATGACCTCCATATCTGGAATTCTGAAAAACCTATATCAGTAAATAGGGTTGAGATAGGAGATGAGATTTTGGGTGCCCAAACATCTAATCTTACTGTATCACCAATGCTATATAAGTGGTTTAGGTATATCAGTGAGTTTTGGGCAAAACTCACTGATGGACTTCCCATATCTGGAATTCTGAAAAACCTATATCAGTAGATAGGGTTGAGATAGGAGATGAGATTTTGGGTGCCCAAACCTCTAATCTTGTTGTATCACCAATGCTATATCAGTGGTTTAGGTATATCAGTGAGTTTTGAGCAAAACTCACTGATGGACCTCCCATATCTGGAATTCTGAAAAACCTATATCAGTAGATAGGGTTGAGATAGGAGATGAGATTTTGGGTGCCCTGATAACCGTTTTTGTCGTGTTACGGTTTCAAATACAATTAAGATATCGAATTCCTCTAAACTAATGTAACATAGAGTAACTCGAGTCGTCTCCCAACGAATGTAGTTGGTGCAAGATAAATCTCCGAATCGTATCTTATTGCTTTCGGGGTTTTGATATGAACTGGGGTTTGGGTTTGAACGTAAAGACTACGAAAAGAAATAGTAAAGCAGGTATGAAATCTAGTTCTAATTAAGGAAAGTCAAGACAGGTAATGAAATCTAAATTAACCTGACTATAATTGCAGTAAAGAAAGCACAACTTGAACTAAAACATTAACGAAACTAAACACAGAGCAAACTACAACATTGAGGAAATCGAATCTAACCTAACTTAATTGCATTTAAATGAAAACATATATCCTAAAGCAATAGGAAAAACAACACAAAACAAGAGTGAAGCAATTAAGAGACATTGCAATTGAAAGTAAATGTCTAAGAGGCAATTGACCAAACACATGATGGACATGCTAAAACTAGCTTCTGGTAAATGCAATTTGAAATGGGAAAGATCTGTCTAATACAAGCATTCAACATGTATCACAAACATTCATCAATTAAGCACAATTAACAACTAACAACACAATCTGAAGAAGAAAACCAATGAATCCAATCTAATGAACTGCCGAAGACTTCTGTGAAAGAAATGAACTGTCGAATATGAGGAAATGCTGAAGAAGAAGCTGCGCTCGCCCTGTGAAGAGAAAATCTGCTGGAAGGAAATTGAAACTATGCGAAGGAAAAACAAGAACTGCTGGAAATGAAGAATCGGCTGCCGAATGCTATTGAAGAGGAAGAACTGCGGCGGTGGATGGATAGTCGGCGGTGGATGGATCGTCGGCGGTGGAGTCGACTAGGGTTCGGAACCCCCAGAGCCCTAGCTTCGTCCGGTGGCGTGCGGTGAAGGAAGATGGATGGCGTCTCTCCGAACCCCGAAAGAGAACCTTTACTCTCTTCTCTCCGAACCCCGAAAGAGAAGAGGTGGATGTGGATACCGGTCGGCGGCGATGAAATGCGATGGATGCTTCCCTCAACCCGAAAGGAAACACTGCGGCGGAGATGGAGATCAGCTAGGGTTCGGAACCCCCAGAGCCCTAGCTGTGGTCGGCGTGGATGATCCGTCCGGCGGTGATGAGGTGGAGGGGAAGTCGCCGATGATGAGAGTGGAGCGGATGGAGTGAGTCGGGAGAATCCTGTCTGCCCTAGCTTCTCTGCGCGATCCGCGTTTTATCCCTGGTTGCGTGTGGTTCGGTTGATCAAGCCAGCTTCAGCGGTTCGGATTCAGTCAGCGGTTTTGTTCAGCGCGCATCAGCAATGGTTCGGTCCAGCCAACTCATCTTAGTCTTTGGTTCAGCTCAGCTCTGGTCCAGCTCTTGGGTTCAGTCAATTAGTTGAATTCCAGCTAGCAGTCGGGTTCAGTCAAAGTTCAGTCTGGGTTCAATCTCAGCCCAGTTCATCAGTTGGTTCAACCCAGCCAAGCATTTGAGTTCAGCCAGCCTTTGGTTCAGTCCGACTTGGTTCAGCCCAGACTTGGTTCAGCCAACAGACCAGCCCTGGGTGCAATCAAGCAATGGGTTCAGTCCAACAGTTGGGTCAGTCAACCAAGTCAGCTTAGAAGGAGATTGACAACGAACGGCTGAGATCGATTTGGCTTCATCCAACGGTTAGATCTTTTCTGATCTGAACCAAACTCCACAGATCTCAATCAATGGTCCTGATCTATCTATCCCCAGCTCGGATTCACCAGATTAGTGGCGGATGGTTCAGATCTTCCTTTATCTTGAATGGATGGTCTAGAACATCTTGAGCACGATCCAACAGTCAGATCACTTCTGATTTGGCTGAAATTTTCAGATCTTGATCTCTGGTCATGATTGATTCTATCTTGGGTTCGGATCGACCATAAGTTGACCGATGGCTCAGATCTAGCCGTTCTTTGGAATGGACGGCTCCTATTAATCCGATGCTTGATCCTTTTGATCTGGATCCAATCCTGACTCAAGTCTGACCCAATTTGATCTAGGTCCATGATCAATTGAAACCTACAAAATGATATTCAAATTTAGTGCCAAAAATATCCCAAATATACAAAGATTAGAATTAAAAGCCAAAATGAAGGGAATACATGAAACCTAATAAAATTGCAAACTTAAGCATATAAAATGTGGATTAAACATGGATTTTAGAGCTGGAAATAATCAACAAAATGATGGTTATCAAACTCCCCCACACTTATTCTTGCACGTCTCGGGTAAGTAAACAAAACTAAAAGAAAACAACATATCTCCCAAACATTACATCCCCTATCAATACTTAAAGAAATAATAAAAGAAAGTTACTTAGGATCATCAAGTCTCAAGCATCCATGTATTTATGGTTCCAAATCTCACATAAATCAAAGGCATGGTAATTTCATCAACTTGAATAAACTAAGCATGACAAAAAACCTCACAAGATAGATATATGCACTGATGCTCACAAAAATAACATATATGAAAGTGGAGTTCTCTCAAAACATTCATGACATTGCACTACCATATGCTTGCTTATCTTCTACTTCTCCACTACTATAACATAAGTACACAAATCAAGAGGGCTTTTCAATGAATAATAATGAAACCAAGTGCTAACAAGAGAACAAGAAAACAGATAACAAAGAAGATCATAGAGAGCATGAAAGAATATCAAAGAGAATATGAGAGCATTGGGATAATTAACATGATGTATACACTCAAACAATAGGCCAAAATAAACAACTCATTCAAGCCTCCAACACTCAAAATTATCCTTTCACATTCTCAATGCACTACATATCAACCACTTACAACATCTCTCAAAATGCATGTATGGATTAACAACAAAACTCTTGAATTTTTCTAAACAATAATATCAAAAGAGTACACATCAAGAAAATATTCCTTTTTGTTCATCACTAATACAATCTCGAATGCTTGAGGAATTTTTTTTTCACATAGAGAGATTTTTTTTTCAGCTTTATTATATATATTTTTTTCTATCTCTCTTTCTTTTTTTTTTCTTTTTTTTCTTTTTTCAAAGAGAGATTTTTTTTTCACACAAGCATTCGTCCATATACACTTGTCTCCCACTCCCCCACACTTAAAACTTGAGCGTCTCGCGAAACTACTAAGTATGTAACAAAGCATGATACATCTCAAACTTACAATAACAGAGGCTAATAAAAATGTACTCATCATGCAATCACCCCATGCTCAAGGAAAGATCAAGCTAACAAGGATATGACAATGATAATCTAGTGACAATGAGATGATCTGAAAGACAATGATACATGAAGATAATAGGTGAAACGCTCACTAGTAACAGTAGCAAAGTAGAGGGAAAATTAAGAGTTCAACAAGAAAGGTTGCCTCTATCATATTCATGTAAGCTTATGCTAATGTAATTTCAAAAAGAATCAAAGCAAGTTCTAGAGTGTCAAGTATCACAAATGCTATCACACATAAGAGGATTAAGGATAGGCATGACAATATCCTCACTAGGTGATCAATAAAATGTCATGCTTAATCCAACAAGATAGAGTCTATCACCACAACAAATGACTAAATGCAATTAATATCCCCAAGCATACCAAGGAAACCAAAACTCGATAATCAGACTTAACAATCTTTTATGATTCTCAAAGCATAATAAAGGACATTTATTCAACTCGAAATCAAACAAGATTTATTCAAAACCAAACAAAATGTAGAATGAGGGAACAAACCGAGAATGCAAAGTATAAAAGTAAACAAACATCCGAGTATAACATAAAGAAAAACAAGAAAAGGAAAATAAAGAAACAAACTCCCCTTTTATTCTGGTGGACGGAGTCTATCAAGCAGTAGCCTCCATCTTGGTAGTGGAGGAACATGGGTGGCTGAGAGATTTCTGACTCCCCCACACTTGAACTTTGCAAAAAATTTCTCCGGTGGCCGAAGGCGATTCAGGTTCAAGAGCCATTCAAGGGGTGGAGTGCTTTTAATTAAAGTAAGATCATCTCCTCCTTCTTGATGCCCTTCAGAAGTCCTTCCAGGAGGCTGAAGTTTGTTCAGTTGGAGCACCCACTCCTGAAGTCTTCTGGACCCTGCAAAATAATGTAATACCTCTCTCAAGCGTTCAGGGTCAGAAAGAAATAAAATAATATCAGTCTCTGCATAAAATGAATCCAAAACTGCATCATGTCCAATTAAATCAAATTCTGGTACCTCAATGAAATTTTTAAAATTATTTCCTACCAAATTTGCATCCAAATACTCATCACACATAAAGAAATCAATTTCTGGCACATCAATAGAAATTTCGCAATTATTTTCCATCCAGGGTGTATAATGCAATGTGTCACAGCCAATCAAATCAATATCAGGTATCTCCAAAAGTCTTTCACATTCATTCTCAGCATAAGACATAACAAGAGATTTATCAAAATAAATAACATCAATTTCAGGCACTTCTAAAAAATTTTCACTATCCATATTCACAAAAGATGTATCAAGAGATTCATCATAACAAACTACATCAATTATGGGTGCCTCTAAAATTATTTCACAATCCATATTTACAAGAGATGTATCAAGTAATGCAGTACGATCAATGAAATCAATGTTTGGTACCTCTATTGGATTTTCACCAACAATCTCTGCACAAGGTATATCAATAAATTCATCATAATCAATAAAATCAGCACTAGGTACCTCACTGCATTTTTCTGAACAACGAGGAGAAATACTTACCTGAGCGTGTTGGATAATACCTGAAGGTTCTATAATAGTAGATGTATCTGTGGTCTCCTCCTGGTCAAGTATATGCTCCTCTTCAGCCTCAGACTCTGGTGGACACTCAACTAAAGCGGGTGATCCTTGGGTGCTTGCTTCCACCATGCAAGTCCCTACACTTTCTGGTTCATCTTCTGAATCTTCTAATGTACCAGTCAACTGTGGTGGTCCCTGGGGCTTAGTGCAATCCCCTACACCTATGGAATTATCTCCTATGCATTCTTCTTCTGTAAAATCTGCAACAACAATATTAGAAAAATTAAGACCACTAATAACACTATCATCACAAAATAAAAGACTAGAATGGTCCTGTGGATCTTCAGCTTCTTCTTCTGGAGCTGAAAAATTTGGAATTGGATTTTGAATAGGAGTCTCCGGAGGAATGCATGCTGTAGGTGCCCAGATTTTAATGATTTCATCTTCTTCTTCTTCTATCAAAATTCTAAGATCACTTGAAGAAGGATTTGGCCATGCACTAGGGTCACCTTGAACTGATATAAAACCAACTCCGGGGCTCTCAGAATTAAAGCAGCTTGAGAAGCTAATTGTTCTGATCTTTGGGCTTTTATCTGATTCAATCGATCTTGCACGTTTTGAAACCATTGTTGTTGTTGTTCTTGTTGAAAATTTTCTTGAAAACTTTGCTGTTGTTGTTGGAAATTTTCTTGAAAACTTTGCTGTTGTTGTTGGATTTGTTGACACATCTCCATAATCCTTTGGTGTAGAGCCTCATGCTCTTGTTGGTCTTGAAAAGTAATATAAGGCTGCTGAAAATCAAGAGGAGGCTGTGAATTCTGAAATGGAGACTGTGGGGGCTGATCACCAGCAAAGGATGTTTTTTTACAACATTACTTCAAGAGATTGACAGTCTCATGTTTTACAATACATGTCTCCCATAATATTTACTGTAAGATCAAATCTCATTTTCGTCATATCTCCTTGTTTGAAATCCATCTTCTCATCGTATAGGAGACATCGGACGTATTGCATAACAAAGAAGGCACAGTCCACGCTGAAAATAACAAACAGTATTTCAGATTTCAATAAGTGGGGTAATAAAATACTTTGATCATTTTAAAATTTACAAACTTTTCCTCACTTACTGACCTATGTTCTTGTTGGGGACATTTTTGTCTGACGGAGGGCCATTTGTCCAAGGGATGATAACTTTGTAGATATGGATGAATAGCCGTAAGTTCCTCGCAAGTATATTGTTTAAGTTCTTTTACCTGTCAAATATATCATGAATTTTTTTACCAAATGATGAACATATATATGAATAAAGGTAGGTAGCTCACCGCTGAGTCAAAATCATGCTTATATTTACGGCCACTAGCAAGAGGATTTAAATGAATGAAAGTCATTGCTTCTGTATCCACCGCCAACAAGTGAAAGTGTGTATTATCACTGCACAAAGGTATTAAAATATATCTAAACCCTTGTTCTATCATATCCGTCTTCATCACTTGTTGCATGGAAAACTTTCTTGACGATCTTATTGAAGCCTAAATAGTTGCAAAATCAAAATTATTAATAACCACATCATAATACTAGGTCTTCTACAATCTATTAATTCATACTAATTTACATCACTTACTGTGAAGAAGGTTGAACAATATATTGACTTGTGGTATGGCCTACCAGATGTGGATGCTCCCCTAAATAACATTTTACAGAAGGCATCAATGACCTCGCCTTTTGTAAAAACCTCTCCATTGAGGATTTGTAATAATGAATGCAATTTCAAAGCAAAGGGTGCATCCTCCCAGATAAATTCATTATCCAACCTGCCAAGTTAATTGATAAGATTATATATTAAAGCCCCAAATATATTAACTAAACTATGTTTCATAACTTACTTTAGGTTCTCCAATTTATTTATCACGTAGGCCACTTCTTTATCTTGATTTTTCTTCTTCGACTTCATAAAATGCTTCTTCACAAACTACATCGATACAATTTAGACCAAACTAATTAATGACCAAATTCAATAAATTTGACGTAATTAATATGAAAATAAGTCACATATATCAATGCCTTGTTGCCTCATTTTGTATAGTTCGAAGGTCCTTCTTTTCTCCTCCTCTATATCTTCTTCAGACATGACTTCCATTACAGTAATGGTTTCTCTTGCTTCATCCATATCCTCCTCACTAAGTTTCCTTTTTCCCTTGTCCATGACATTTGATATTTGTTTCTTTCTCCGCTTCCCCTTATGTAATAGTTGGTGCCATACTGGACTCTCAATTGGAGTATCCCTGTAATCATACCGAGTTCGGTCACGTCCTCTCCTTGTTCTACAAGATACTGGATCAGAAAGAGGACTGACTACAGGATAGCTTTCTTGAGCCTCCATGCCCTTTTTTTCAATAATTGAAAGTAATTCCTTAACCCTTGCATTCAAACATATATTCTCCTCTGTTAGCTCCTTGATTAGGGTGTCTTTAAGAATGCATTCACCACATGACCTTACATCTTCTGTGTCATGTCCTTGTGATGTCGCTATTGGCCGTGGAATGTCATCCCCAATCTCAAGGTTCTCAAACAATGTGTTTTCATGTAGGTTAGGAATTATTTCAACAATCACCTGTCATATACCAAGTACACAAATTTTACTGCCTCTATATCAAACTAACAAAGATAAACTAACATAGATCACAGTTTACAATAATTACCTCTTCGGACCTGATTTGGTTGACAAGGTCCCTCACCCTACTAATATGCGAAGGAATATTCCTCCACTTATTTATTCGGGGTCCTTCAACATTGTATGGTTTTTGAATGGGTACATGCTCCAAAAACTATGTCTACACAAAGTTTTCCACACAATTACATTAATAACAGCAAAATATTTTAAAATATAATTTAGGTAAATTCTACTCACTGCCAAAAGCCCAGCAAATCCCTTTACGTAAGGGAGGTTTGTGGTCCTCTGGTTTCCTTGACTTGATGAAAATAATTCCCCAATCTTAGGTAATTGGGGAGACAAAAATTTATGGATAGCTTCCACCCAGTTGAATCTACCAAGATTGTCATAATCATCTACTATATCTACAAGCCCTAGAGGGACCTTATGTGTACTAGACGAAAATAAAACACAAATAAATATATACAAAATATATAATTTACAAACTAATAACACATCATCCTCTGATTCAACACTTTTAGAATAATGTTTAAGTAAGTCCTCAATTCTTGTTATGGTAGGTTGTTTTTCTTTTGAGAAGTAAGTACGATAGAGGTCACCCGATGCTTCAGTTGAATTAATAGGGATCGAAACTCCACGGTCCACTATACCCAGTACCAACGCAACATCTCGTCTGGTGAACGCAACCGGTATACCTGAAACAATTAAAATATTTAGTTATCATCAACAATATAGACTTCAATTTATTTCTCTTTGGGCCTGAAATGAATGGGCCTGAAATTAATCATTCAGGCCCACGTTGGGCCTGAAATGAATACATTTCAGGCCTAACGTGGGCCTGAAATTAATTCATTTCAGGCCTACCTAGCCTGAATAATTCATTCAGGCCCCGTGGCCTGAAATGAATCATTCAGGCCCACGTTGGGCCTGAAATGAATTCATTTCAGGCCTACCTAGGGCCCGAAGTAAATTCACTTCAGGCCCTCGGTAGGCCTGAAATTATTTCATTTCAGGCCTACCGACCTGAAGTGAATTTCACCTTAAATTGATCAAATATCAATCATTTAAGGCCAACTATATCCAAGTTTTATCTTACTATAGATACAAATTTATAATTCATAATTAAAACTATTACCTGAGAATTTAAAAACTTGCGAGGTTGAATCCCAACTTTCAAATATATTAACCAAAATTCCCCGGATATGCTGCAATTCTTGAATGTCCAAGAAAATACTTAAGGGCGACTCTTTGATCTTCGCAATGTGTTGATCATTTAAAATTTCAAATGCTTCAACAAAATGTTTAAAATGGCCTAAAACACTGCACCAATGTAATTTTTTCCCAAACTCATCTGAACCCTACAGTTTTTATACATTACAAATTTATTTAGCAAAAATAAGTATAAACAATATCACAAGCAGTGTTTATTCAGCAAAATTAAGTATAAACAATATCACAAGCAGTGTTTATTCAGCAAAATTAAGTATAAACAATATCACATACCTTGGTGATTAATGCCAATGAAGAAGACGATGAGGAACCACCCACAGACTTTTTTCCTGCCATTATTATGAAAATCAAACCTGCAGAAACCCTAAATCCTACTTTGATAGTGCCGACTAGTATCAACTTCAACGTTAACACTTCAAGCAGCCTCAGGATCACACACTACCACTTTCCTGTATAGGAGCCTAGGTTTTGGTTGGGCGGAGGGATTCGAGGGAGTAGCAAGCGACTAAAGCACAACTAGGGCACGCACAATGTCTTCCTTCAACAATACCATTTACGTTCTCGTGGTGAGAGAGAGAATGACCTTGCCATCCGAACCACATATTCTTATTTTACTGCAAAAGTGGTTCGGATGTCTCGAAAATGGGAATGGAAAAGGTCTTTTGTGGCGCCAAGGGTATAATAGGAAGTTCACTTAAAGGGCTGCGCCCTTTGGTAAAATATAAAGCATGGGACGCCCTTTGGTAATTTCGTATTGTTACGTATGCCCTTTGGTAAATTGCCCAAACACCTATGATGCTCAAATCATATATTGAATCATCCTCGTGACGCATCTATATTTTCTAAATTTATTCGATGGTCAACGGAAAACTTAAGGGGCGTTTGGTTTGTTTCATTTTCCATTTTCATTTTCCAAAAAACCGCATTTTTTCGTTTTCTGGAAAATGACTTTTTTTCATTCTCTAGTTTTCCAGAAAATGCTATGTTTTTTTTTAGAAAACAAAGCTGGAAAATGCAAACCAAATATGTTTTCCAGAAAATCACATTTTCTACAGAAAACGAAAATGAAAAACAGACTAGAAAATGCAAACCAAACGCCCCCTTATCTATTTATACTTTTACAAATTTATTTGATTTTTTTGATTTATAAAGGGTATCCAGGCTTGTGTCCGACTAATCCGCTTGACTGACCGGCCCTGCCCCACAACCTTCAATGAGAGTCCCCATCGGTCAACGAGGGTAAATCACGGGACGGAGACACGTGACGACTTCATCACTGATGATATCTATATTCGATGGCCCGACTACGCAGCAGCTTGTGGTGATTTCTTTCGTCAATATACTATGCATTCTACTAAGGAGGAATCAAATCCGAAAAGTGAAAGATCATCCAAGTGAACCATTATCAATTGTGACATGCCCACGGGACTTTTACAAATTTATTTGATGACCAATGAAAAAATGTCTTAGGACCACCGAATGAAGGATAGAAATACAATATTACTTGGGCTTTCTTTCTTTACCATCCCACCCGATTAAAATTATAGAAATATAGGTAAATTAGGGGGGCACAATGAATATTTTCGTTAATGGCAGCTCACTATTTGTCAATATCTTGCCTTTTTCTGGGCATCTCATTCCCAAAACGGTAGGTCGGAAGAAGGCGGAGAGAGAGAGAGAGAGAGAGGTTTATGGAGAGTGGAGGAGGGGAGAAGCCCTTGAGGCGGATCGCGGCGGCGTTCGAGGCCTTGGAAGTCAGCTCCAAGACGGCGCCCATGGAGGTCGATGCCTTCTCCCGAGCCTGCTCTCAAGTCTCCTTCCTCTTCGGATGTCTGGGCATAGCCTTCAAGTTCGCAGAGATGGATTATGTCGCTAAGGTCAAGTTTTTCCCTTTCTCTTCGAATCTTACAGTTTGCTTCATCTCCTAATGCCGGACTGGAATTGATTTCGGGGGTTTCCACTTTTTCTAATGATTAAGTTCCACCAAAAAGTAGTTTCGGTCAAAATTGACGATAAACTGATTGATCTATATGCCTTCTTCATCTTGGTATCTGTCGATGTGCCTGCGATCGCACAACCTCAGAAGAGTCACATTTATATGCGTAAGGTGTGAAATTGCGATTAAAGTACCAAAGTGAGCACTGGCTATTATTAGTCTTTCTCTATCCTTACCTAGCATTTCTAATAGCTATTTACTCATTTTTCGTCAATTGAAACTACACCTAATTGCTCTTCAATATTAGTATATAAATTTTTATTTTATCTTTATAGTATTTCCAGACATCCATGATCCATCTCAACATGACTCAGACTTTTTTAGTGTCATTATGTACCTTCAACTCTGCTTACCTAATTGACAAGATTTATGCATGTAGACATTGTGTAGATTACCACTCTTACACTGTGTCGATCACCATCTCATCCTTAATCAATAGACAAGAGTGATCATCCATGAACATGACAAAAAATTATTCATTTGTTTTTTCGGTTTCTCATCAAAAACATCTTTAAGAACTTCTAAGGAGAAAAACAAAGATAAAGACATGATGGTGGATGATCTAGCAGTTTCTATACTGAGCATGTGGTTAGCCACAAAAAAAATCAAAGGCTTCCTAGGCAATCAAGAGAACTTGTTATATACTCCTTCCTTGGTGACTTCATGATTCATTGTTGTTTCTGTGTGTTTACCTTGTGATATTGAATAGATTGATGATAATGCATCGGGTAGATAATTTTATCCAGACAACTTACAATTTGAGTGTTATTGAAAACAGTTTGACAACTATACTGATAATATGATCCTTGCTTCCTGTACTTTATTTACTTTGCAACTTCGGCGTTTGTGTTGCACAAAATGAAATAAATGATAAAAACCTACTGAGAGAGTTTGGACATTGAATACTGACTCCATAGATTTGTGGCCCACACGTATAGAAGATGAAAAAGCATGTTCTTATGAGATGTTTTTCCCAGGTTGAATTTTTATTGTTTCTTCCATTCAAGACGACAAACTATATCTTAAGAGTTTTTCCAGACCAAACTTCATCATGTTGATGTGACCAGCTTCATTTGAAGTGCTCAGGCATCATTTCATCTGAAAGCTTAGGCAAGCGACAATACTGGTCTCATCTCTAGTTTAATCCCATTTTCAATTGCATTAGCTTTTGGCTTAGAAAGCCATGCATTGAGGAGAAAGGAACCTCCATAATCAAGTTCAAGCGTTATATATGCTTATGCTACACTTATAATGAGGTTTTACTCTATTTTTTAGATGCCAATTTATTAACTGGTTTCTTTCTTTTCTGCCACTTTCTGGTGGATCATGAATATAGGTTGAAGATTTATGTGAAGCATCAAAATCAATCTCAACTCTAAACAATTTGCTTGAGTTAGATATTCAACAGGATTGTGTGAAACAAGGTGGTAGCCATTCACGGAATCTACTTAGAGTTAAGCGTGGACTTGACATGGTCAAGGTGTTGTTCGAGCAGATTCTCGAAACAGAGTATGGACATAAACTCATACTTTTCTTTTCCATCTGCAATGTGCATGCTAAACATTATATGTTGACATGATAAAAGGATGAATAAAATTTTATATTCCAACTATCTTCTGTTATGCTTGAAGAAAAGTTGAACTCATTGTTAGGTTATTCTTCATACGTATGCCAACTATTTCAAATCATGCTTAAACAAATTCAAACACATTACAATGATGACTAAAGCTTCAAAGAAAGAATGACAATCTAAATCAAATCCATTAGTAAGTGACTGAAGTAATGGTCTCCCGCATAAATCATTCTAACATGTAGCTAAGGATTTGCCAGATTTGAAACAATAAACTAACCTGGTTTTTCTGAGCATTTCAAGCCATATTATTAAATGGGTAGGTAGACTAAACATCCATCATAAAATTTACAAAAACATGGTAATTAAATGCATAAGACATTACTAATAGCATTTTTGAGTGGTTCAGAAATTACCTATAAACTATTTATAATTCAAAGATGCTTTCATGTTTTCAAACAAACCATTAAAATAATGAAATATCAGTTCTTAGTTATCGAATTAAGTCCATAGTATTAGAATTCCAAAATCTACTTCTCTGATCATCTGAAACCATTCATTTCATATTCAGTATGCATTCAAGTGTTTCGTTGCACATCTTGGTTGCTTAAGAACATTATGTTTTGCTTTAAAATTGATCAGATAAATTTCTCTGCCAAAACCTTAAGTTGACATTGAGTATGTATTTCCTCTTGTACTTTTGTTGCTACATTTATGTGTGTTTCATCTTGTTAACATGTTCTCTCTTGCCAGTTGAACAATAAACTTCATCTCATTGTCAGAAAATGGAAATGATTCTAAAATTTGCAGAATTCGTGTTTACTACTATAAAACCTTTGCAAACTCCTCCCTCAAAACACTTGATTTAGTATGTATTAAATTGAAGATCATTTAGTTAATGAACTATTACAGATGCTGGCATCAAGTCTTTTAATTTTGTTTCATTTTGTTCTTTGCCAACACAGTGAAAATTCCCTGAGGACCCCTGCAACTGTAGCCTATGCAAAGGTGTTTGCTCCTCACCATGGTTGGGCCATAAGGAAAGCAGTTGCTGCAGGAATGTATGCCCTTCCATCAAAAGCACAGCTATTGAAGAAGCTAAATGAAGACGGTAAATTTCTATCAAACAACATGGCATTGCTATTTATAGTTATGGTTGAATAAAAATCAGTATGAACCTCGTGCCGCAGTCTCCTGAGATCATACAATATTTTGAAGAACTTTCTGCTCAAGTCCTTTTATCTGCTTCTCAATTCGTTCTTAGGGCAAACATAAAAGTAAACATGAGGAAGTGCATCAGCAATCCACACTCTTAAAAACTGTTTTTAAAAATGGTGTGGAGTCCATCGCAGATCTATGCTTAATATCAGAACCTTTAAATTTCACTTGCAGAACAATTTTGGCTGACTAGTTGTTGAATGATTGCAGAGGCGTCAGCAATAACTTATATGCAAACCTACATCAGAAGCTCAGGTCCTGTCATCGCGTACGTTGAAGAGCTATATAACTCGAGACAAATGGGGATAGATTGGTGAGGAGGACAGCCGCGACCTGGTGCTACAACTTGGCTAAAGGGAGAAGGTATATCGTTTGTTCATATAGGGGAGACTATTTGAGTTTGATTGATCTTTAGGCGAAGCTAGTTAATTCTTGATTGTTTACTCTTAACCCCTATGAAAATACTCTTGTGGATCTTGTTAAACTTGTAATTTTATGATTTAATATTAGCACTTAATCTTCCCCACAATATCAACGTATTATCGAACTTGGAAAAATAAGTGTTTTTTTTCCAGTTCATTCTGAGTTGTTTGATGAAAATTTCTTTAACCATCCAAACAAATTGACAATTCACATTTAAGCTACGTTTGATACAGAATAATTAATTTTATAATATAATCAGAATTATATTATAAAATTAATTATTTCATTTAAGTATAATTTTAAAATTATAATATAATATAATCTATATTAAAAAATTAATAAAAATATTATAATCTAGATTACAAGGCCAACAACATATAATTCGAATTACATTACAAATTAAATTATATTACCCTTAACTAAACGCAATCTTAATTTTTGAGAGTATCAAGTTCGAAAAGTTAATTTAAAGAAATTCATATAAAAAAACATTGACCAAATAACAAGCGAACCTAGAATAACCGACCTGATCCCACATAAATTTCCCACTGATCACCAAGATAAATTGGAAAGCGTTCACAGTGGACGGTCTAGAAGCCCAACATCTCAAGGTTCACGTCCCATTTGGAAGAAAAAATCCTCTAAAATACATCATAATTAGAAATCGAACCGTGAATACCCGAGATAACAATTAATCGCCTCACTGCCACACCATAGCCCCGAGGCAGAAGAAATTCATATCAGAACCATAAAAAAACAATCTAATTTAGTACGAAGTTCTAAAATGTCATCACACAATGCTGGGCAAGTTCAGAGTCAAAACATTCGACACAATAATCATCAAATTGACTCGCATTTGAAACATTTCAACACCACAATTTTCATGATACGAGCACAAACAAAAACTTCAATACTCAATGTGATTTGACATATTCTTGAACTATATGAAGGCCTTCGGATTCTTCACCATAGTCCTGCAAAAGAAATTAGAAGGCAGATGAATTAAGCAGAAGTAACAGACCAAACTACAAAGAAAAAAGAAACTGGACATCTAGTTAAATATCAGTCCAATATAATTTAAGAAATCTGAATACTGCTTATTGTATAATCAGCCAGCATGATTCGATGAAGACAATGATGATAGAGAAAAGGGTTCTTCATCACCTTCACGACGACACATGAGCAGCCCACCACTTTCCTTGCCTTGCCCTCTGAATCAATCTTGCGAAGCTGCATGGTGTTGATCATAACAAAAGAAAACACTTAAAAGTAGACAAACACCAATTGCTGTTCCAAATGGAAAATATAAACTAAAAATCAACATTATTGACAATTTCTCTTCTACAAGGAGGGTAGGACTAAGAAAGTAAGCAAATTATATAAAAAGGAAGATGGCAAAAAGGCAGAATTGAAGCAACTAACCCCAGCCCATTCGCCAAGCGTTTTGGCGCTTGGAACAGTGACCAAGTGCACGTTATGCTCAGCACAGAGTGCCTTGACCAGCTTGACGTAGTCGGCCTGGTTGCAGTCCTCGGCTACAATACAAAGCTGAGCAGCATGCTTCTCAATTGCCTTTGCAGCCTCACGAAGTCCGCGAACAAGTCCATCATGGGCCAATGACTTCTTCAACACCAACTGCAGAGCAGTCATCAAATCCATGGGCTCACCAAGAACTGGACCAGATTCGGCAACAGCATCTTCACTGGCAAATCAAAAGGGATTTAAAAGCATACTTAAAAGAAAAAGATACAAAATATAGAAGTAGAGAAGGAGCGGAGGACAGAAATAAGAGAGCAAGCAAATCCCTAATGTTTAATAGCGGAGAGAATGTTGGTCCCTCGAGTTGATCCATGAATTTGGAAAATTTAGGAAAAAGAACCAATGTTGGTCAACAAGCCTCCTACTTCAGTAGGCCCAGGAATTGGAGGCCATCTCTGTGAAGACCTCATTGCGATGCCTTTTGTGTCCCCCTGGAACACATGAAGCCTTCGACAGGTTCTCCATGAGGTTGCTTGACGAATAACAAGCCACTCAACCAATGTAAGGAGACCCGCCAACCATTGCCTTAACTAGGATTGCCTCTCTTTGAGGCCTGCCGCTGACAAACAACACCACACTCCAACAATTGCACTCATCTCACATTTTGAGGCTCACTAAGTGAAGTATACAACATCTTGGCGTTTGCAGGCTGAAGAAGGGATATGATAGAGTTTAATCTTCACTTTTTTATGGTCTCTCCAATTTTTTTCACCAAGAACACAAAATTTTTAGCACTCTTTCCTCCTTTCTCCTACTATGGTTGGAGTGCCAAACAAATGAACCTAACAACGACAGACCAAGAGGATTTAACTTGGAAGAAAGTAACAAATTCTCAGGATCTTCAGAGCATCAAATTGTCTAAATCTAGTATTCTAAATTGAAGGAAACTTCACCACTCAACTTAATTTTTTCAAAAATGTGTTTTTTTTTAACTTCACGTGATGGTCATAATTCAAACTGACTTTAAATGTATAATTCAATGTCCAAACCAGTTGTTTTCAAATTTATTAAATTCTTCCAAGCCATCATATATGAATGCATTCAGCTAGAAAGTTGGCAGAGAGGAATAAATTGGAATCCATTCTTTCATATCAGGGTGTGCGCTTCCAATAAAATTTTATGAATATTTTTTAAAAAACTAATAACTCTTCAACGTTTCCCCCTTCAAAAAATGAAATATTACTTTGTCCCGCAAAACTCAAAATCCTACAACCACCTCTACATAGTTGCAAATATGATACAAGAAAAAGTAACCTATGTTTTCAAATTTCCACTCCTCTTACACGCCTCTATAACAAATAAGAGTCAATGATATAAAGGTTATCATTCACAAGATAAACAAATTACACTCAATTCCATACAAAATCCATAAGGATCAACATGACTAGCTCGGTAGTTTTCTGAATTAGCTTAATGACTTCCCTCTCAAAACTATTCTCCCAATTAGCTTCGTATGTATTCAACTCCATAAATCCGCAACGTATAACTCAAAACGCACGCTAACAGTCAAGGAATCAAGAAAGAAAAGAACTTTGGCAAAAAGGAGTAAGATTAAGCGACCAAAGAAGACTAATTATGATCCTGTTAAGTAAATCCTAAAACCCGACCTTTTTTCGTACACCAAAATCGCAGAGAAATAGTACCCGACAAAATATGGCCAAATTACCATAAAAACTTCTACGCAACGGCGGTAAAAGAAACACGGGGCTATGGAATAGGGATCAAGATCACTTACGCCATTGTGTTTGCCGTGATAAAAACGAGGGATCGACCCGCCGACGAGGTCCACTGAGGAAAGGAGATTGGCGGCGCACCACTTTGGAGGGTTTAAGGAATGCGATCGGACCAGGACCGCGAACGAGCAACTTATATAGTAAGTAGCAGGCCACATCATGGCCGTCGATTTAACGGACACTTCGATGATTAGAACTGGCCGGTTCGGGACCGGGACAGAGAGGTGGGCCTAACTCCAAAAATTAGATTTATTCCATATCAGGAATGTCAATCCAAGTGAATTTACAATGTTTTTAAAATATTATAATATTTAAAACAAAAGATGGGGTTTTTAATAGAAATATTAAATATATGTATTTTTTAATCATTTTAAAAATGCACTTTTACAACGAAATCTTGCTATTTTAAGCAGCTTTACGAAAATCGGACTGAATCGGTCGGTCGAACCAATTGAATTAGGAACCTGTCAGATTTTCAATCCGAGTTGATTCTGAAAATCGACTGTTGAAAAATCGGATACGAATCATTCTGAACCGGTCGAGAATCGATGAACCGGACAAATCGAAAAAATCAAGCAAACCGACTTGATTTATTTTATTTTTTTTAATTTTTTTTTCATTTTATAGTTTTACTTTCTTACTTAAAAAAATAAAAATTAAAAAATAAAATATCAAAATTCTAATTTGCTTTCACTTAAAATTTCAAACGAACAAACTTGTTGTTTGCTCACCTAATAATTTTAAACTTGAATTTTTCTTTGAAACTAACCGTTTTTTCAAGAATACCGTGCTGAATTCCTGATAAAATCATATCACATGCTCGACGTAGTTGATACAATCTTGAAAAAAATAGTTGAGCAAGTTGTTAGTTTCATATATTTATATAAATACATATTTTATTATATACGGGTTATATCCTTATTAGATCCTCGATTAAATCGGTTGAACCTCTGAATCTTTATTTCTTTCGATCGATTTGATATCCGGTTCGATTTTTAGAAATTTGATTTGACGTAAGCCTATAGCTTCTCATATGGATCCTCTTCAGTTCCCATGGGGATCCGGAGTAGTTAGTGTATGGGAGTGTTCTCTAAGAGGTTCTGGGTTCGAGTCGCGCGAAGCGCACTGAATTAAAATTCTGGGCGTTTGGTGTATCAATTCTCGGCCCAACTGTGCACTAATTACTCCGGGGACCGTGATTTACCTCCCTCGTGATGGCCTTGGGACAGATACGACAAGGACGCTGG
>JAGFNQ010001628.1:76567-107191 GCA_024364735.1 Boesenbergia rotunda
CAATGCTATATCAGTGGTTTAGGTATATCAGTGAGTTTTGAGCAAAACTCACTGATGGACCTCCCATATCTGGAATTCTGAAAAACCTATATCAGTAGTAGGGTTGAGATAGGAGATGAGATTTTGGGTGCCCAACCCTCTAATCTTGCTGTATCACCAATGCTATATCAGTGGTTTAGGTATATCAGTGAGTTTTGAGCAAAACTCACTGATGGACCTCCCATATCTTGGAATTCTGAAAACCTATATCAGTAGGTAGGGTTGAGATAGGAGATGAGATTTTGGGTGCCCAAACCTCTAATCTTGCTGTATCACCAATGCTATATCAGTGTTTAGGTATATCAGTGAGTTTTGAGCAAAACTCACTGATGGACCTCCCATATCTGGAATTCTGAAAAAACCTATATCAGTAGGTAGGGTTGAGATAGGAGATGAGATTTTGGGTGCCAACCCTCTAATCTTGCTGTATCACAATGTATATCAGTGGTTTAGGTATATCAGTGAGTTTTGAGCAAACTCACTGATGGACCTCCATATCTGGAATTCTGAAAACTATATCAGTAGTAGGGTTGAGATAGGAGATGAGATTTTGGGTGCCAACCTCTAATCTTGCTGTATCACCAATGCTATATCAGTTGTTTAGGTATATCAGTGAGTTTTAAGCAAAACTCACTGATGGACCTCCCATATCTGGAATTCTGAAAAACCTATATCAGTAGATAGGGTTGAGATAGGAGATGAGATTTTGGGTGCCCATACCTCTAATCTTGTTGTATCACCAATGCTATATCAGTGGTTTAGGTATATTAGTGAGTTTTGAGCAAAACTCACTGATGGACCTCCCATATCTGGAATTCTGAAAAACCTATATCAGTAGGTAGGGTTGAGATAGGAGATGAGATTTTGGGTGCCCAACCCTCTAATCTTGCTGTATCACCTATGCTATATCAGTGGTTTAGGTATATCAGTGAGTTTTGAGCAAAACTCACTGATGGACCTCCCATATCTGGAATTCTGAAAAACCTATATCAGTAGATAGGGTTGAGATAGGAGATGAAATTTTGGGTGCCCAAAGCTCTAATCTTGTTGTATCACCAATGTTATATCAGTGGTTTAGGTATATCAGTGAGTTTTGAGCAAAACTCACTGATGGACCTCCCATATCTGGAATTCTGAAAAACCTATATCAGTAGGTAGGGTTGAGATAGGAGATGAGATTTTGGGTGCCCAACCCTCTAATCTTGCTGTATCACCAATGCTATATCAGTGGTTTAGGTATATCAGTGAGTTTTGAGCAAAACTAACTGATGGACCTCCCATATCTGGAATTCTGAAAAACCTATATCAGTAGGTTGGGTTGAGATAGGAGATGAGATTTTGGGTGCCCAACCCTCTAATCTTGCTGTATCACCAATGCTATATCAGTGGTTTAGGTATATCAGTGAGTTTTAAGCAAAACTCACTGATGGACCTCCCATATCTGGAATT
This sequence comes from Boesenbergia rotunda, assembly GCA_024364735.1. NCBI lineage: Eukaryota > Viridiplantae > Streptophyta > Magnoliopsida > Zingiberales > Zingiberaceae > Boesenbergia > Boesenbergia rotunda. The sequence continues at coordinate 78,056 of JAGFNQ010001628.1, forward strand.
TTGAAAAACCTATATCAGTAGGTAGGGTTGAGATAGGAGATGAGATTTTGGGTGCCCAACCCTCTAATCTTGCTGTATCACCAATGCTATATCAGTGGTTTAGGTATATCAGTGAGTTTTGAGCAAAACTCACTGATGGACCTCCCATATCTGGAATTCTGAAAAACCTATATCAGTAGGTAGGGTTGAGATAGGAGATGAGATTTTGGGTGCCCAACCCTCTAATCTTGCTGTATCACCAATGCTATATCAGTGGATTTTTATGTGCACACTAAGTTCCAATATTTATCAGTTATGTTCTATAAACGTATTACACCTATACAACTACAAATTTATTATCCACCAACTTAAATCTCAAGTATTTAATGGTTAACAGAGACCCTGAAATTTTCCCAGTTGAGGCACACGGTGGGCCTGAAATTACTTGATTTCAGGCCCACCCTGGGCCTGAAATGGATCTATTCAGGCCCAACTTGGGCCTGAATGGTTTTATTTCAGGCCCTCCTTGGGCCTGAAGTGTTTTTATTTCAGGCCCGCCGTGAGCCTGAATTGATTTATTTCAGGTCCATCGTGGGCCTGAATTCATTTTATTTCAGGCCCACCGTGGGCCTGAAAAGTTAATTTCATGCTCACCTTGGCCATTAAATAAAATCATGATTTATAGATTAATATTCTATATTTATCTACAAGTTGTGACCAAATCCTGTAATTTTATTTAATTATTAATCTTTAGAATTTGAAACAAGTTTTTTAAATTTATGGTAGAGATAATCCATCTTACTAAGTCAATACAGAATGCATACCAATTTTCAATTCCTTCGAGACGATAAAGTCATGTTTTCAAATTATGTATCAGAAACCCACTGATGGACCTTCGATACTTGGATATATGTCAGTAGTTAGAGTTAACCAAAGAGATGTTATTTCTGGTGTGCAAACTTTGTCCAAATCATTATGAGTTGTTTTCTTACCGTATCAGTTGGTACACTACATTGCAGCAACTCGATGTGAATCAAAATTACACAATTGTTTTATTTTTCTGGACAATAAATTATATTCATACAAATTACACAATTTCTATACAAATGGAGCCGAATCACCAGCAAAGGATGTTTTCTTACAACATTACTTCAAGAGATTGACAGCCTCATGTTTTACAATACATGTCTCCCATAATATTTACTGTCAGATCAAATCTCATTTTCGTCATATCTCCTTGTTTGAAATCCATCTTCTCATCGTATAGGAGACATCGGACGTATTGCATAACAAAGAAGGCACAGTCCACGCTGAAAATAACAAACAGTATTTCAGATTTCAATAAGTCGGGTAATAAAATACTTTGATCATTTTAAAATTTTCAAATTCTTCCTCACTTACTAACCTATGTTCTTGTTGGGGACATTTTTGTCTGACGGAGTGCCATTTGTCCAAGGGATGATGACTTTGTAGATATGGATGAATAGCCGTAAGTTCCTCGCGAGTATATTGTTTAAGTTCTTTTACCTGTCAAATATATCATGAATTTCAATGACATTTTTTATCAAATGATGAACATATATATGAATAAAGGTATGTAGCTCACCGCTGAGTCAAAATCATACTTATATTTACGGCCACTAGTAAGAGAATTTAAATGAATGAAAGTCATTGCTTCTGTATCCACCACCAACAAGTGAAAGTATGTATTATCACTGCACAAAGGTATTAAAATATATCTAAACCCTTGTTCTATCATATCCGTCTTCATCACTTGTTGCATGGAAAACTTTCTTGACGATCTTATTGAAGCCTAAATAGTTGCAAAATCAAAAGTATTAATAACCACATCATAATACTAGGTCTTCTACAATCTATTAATTCATACTAATTTACATCACTTACTGTGAAGAAGGTTAAACAATATATTGACTTGTGGTATGGCCTACCAGATGTGGATGCTCCCCTAAATAACATTTTACAGAAGGCATCAATGACCTCGCCTTTTGTAAAATCCTCTCCATTGAGGATTTGTAAGAATGAATGCAATTTCAAAGCAAAGAGTGTATCCTCCCAGATAAATTCATTATCCAACCTGCCAAGTTAATAGATAAGATTATATTTTAAAGCCCCAAATATATTAACTAAACTATGTTTCATAACTTACTTTAGGTTCTCCAATTTATTTATCACGTAGGCCACTTCTTTATCTTCATTTTTCTTCTTCGACTTCATAAAATGCTTGTTCACAAACTACATCGATACAATTTACACCAAACTAATTAATGACCAAATTCAATAAATTTGACGTAATTAATATGAAAATAAGTCACATACATCAATGCCTTGTTGCCTCATTTTGTATAGTTCGAAGGTTTTTCTTTTCTCCTCCTCTATATCTTCTTCAGACATGACTTCCATTACAGTAATGGTTTCTCTTGCTTCATCCATATCCTCCTCACTAAGTTTCCTTTTTCCCTTGTCCATGACATTTGATATTTGTTCCTTTCTCCGCTTCCCCTTATGTAATAGTTGGTGCCATACTGGACTCTCAATTGGAGTATCCCTGTAATCATACCGAGTTCGGTCACGTCCTCTCCTTGTTCTACAAGATACTGGATCAGAAAGAGGACTGACTACAGGATAGCTTTCTTGAGCCTCCATGCCCTTTTTTTCAATAATTGAAAGTAATTCCTTAACTCTTTCATTCAAACATATATTCTCCTCTGTTAGCTCCTTGATTAGGGTGTCTTTAAGAATGCATTCACCACATGGTCTTACATCTTCTGTGTCATGTCCTTGTGATGTCGCTATTGGCCGTGGAATGTCATCCCCAATCTCAAGGTTCTCAAACAATGTGTTTTCATATTGGTTAGGAATTATTTCAACAATCACCTGTCAATTACCAAGTACACAAATTTTACTGCCTCTATATCAAACTAACAAAGATAAACTAACATAGATCACAGTTTACAATAATTACCTCTTCGGACCTGATTTGGTTGACAAGGTCCCTCACCCTACTAATATGCGAAGGAATATTCCTCCACTTATTTATTCGGGGTCCTTCAACATTGTATGGTTTTTGAATGGGTACATGCTCCAAAAACCATGCCTACACAAAGTTTTCCAGACAATTACATTAATAACAGCAAAATATTATAAAATATAATTTAGGTAAATTCTACTCACTGCCAAAAACCCAGCAAATCTCTTTACGTAAGGGAGGTTTGTGGTCCTCTGGTTTCCTTGACTTGATGAAAATAATTCCCCAATCTTAGGTAATTGGGTAGACAAAAATTTATGGATAGCTTCCACCCAGTTGAATCTACCAAGATTGTCATAATCATCTACTATATCTACAAGCCCTAGAGGGACCTTATATGTACTAGACGAAAATAAAACACAAACAAATATATACAAAATATAAAATTTACAAACTAATAACACATCATCCTCTGATTCAACACTTTTAGAATAATGTTTAAGTAAGTCCTCAATTCTTGTTCTGGTAGGTTGTTTTTCTTTTGAGAAGTAAATACGATAGAGGTCACCCGATGCTTCAGTTGAATTAATAGGGATCGAAACTCCACGGTCCACTATACCCAGTACCAAAGCAACATCTCGTCTAGTGAACGCAACCGGTACACCAGAAACAATTAAAATATTTAGTTATCATCAACAATATAGGCTTCAATTTATTTCTCTTTGGGCTTGAAATGAAATCATTTCAGGCCTACCGACCTGAAGTGAATTTCCCCTTAAATTCACTCATTTAAATTGATCAAATATCAATCATTTAAGGTCAACTATATCTAAGTTTTATCTTACTATAGATACTGTTTATAATTCATAATTAAAACTATTACCTGAGAATTTAAAAACTTGCGAGGTTGAATCCCAACTTTCAAATATATTAACCAAAATTCCCCGGATATGCTGCAATTCTTGAATGTCCAAGAAAATACTGAAGGGCGACTCTTTGATCTTCGCAATGTGTTGATCATTTAAAATTTCAAATGCTTCAACAAAATGTTTAAAATGGCCTAAAACACTGCACCAATGTAATTTTTTCCCAAACTCATCTGAACCCTACAGTTTTTATACATTACAAATTTATTCAGCAAAAATAAGTATAAACAATATCACAAGCACTGTTTATTCAGAAAAAATAAGTTTAAACAATATCACAAGCAGTGTTTATTCAGCAAAATTAAGTATAAACAATATCACATACCTTGGTGATTAATGCCAATGAAGAAGACGATAAGGAACCACCCACAGACCTTTTACCTGCCATTATTATGAAAATCAAACCTGCAGAAACCCTAAATCCTACTTTGATAGTGCCGATCAGTATCAACTTCAACGTTAACACTTCAAGCAGCCTCAGGATCACACACTACCACTTTCCTGTATAGGAGCCTAGGTTTTGGTTGGGCGGAGGGATTCGAGGGAGTAGCAAACGACTAAAGCATAACTAGGGCACGCACAATGTCCTCCTTCAACAATACCATTTACGTTTTCGCGGTGAGAGAGAGAATGACCTTGCCATCTGAACCACATATTCTTATTTTACTGCAAAAGTGGTTCGGATGTCTCAAAAATGGGAATGGAAAAGGTCTTTTGTGGTGCCAAGGGTATAATAGGAAGTTCACTTAAAGGGCTGCGCCCTTTGGTAAAATAGAAACCATGGGACGCCCTTTGGTAATTTCGTATTGTTACGTACGCCCTTTGGTAAATTGCCGCTCAATCTAGGTTGTGGAATCCAATTTAAGATGTTAATTACACTCGGGAAGATGCAAGTGTAACAGAACTTGATTTGAATTGTTTATGTCCCCATGGAATGGACTGATGATTAAGATGTGAGTGTTGTTATATTGAGGTATGAGGGTCAAAACTTAACAAAGTCAATGTGTCCGTCCTCCCCACGTGCTTATCATAGTATCTAAGCTAGTAACCTTCGTAATTTAGCTCATTCATATTGACCTTAAGATGAGTTAACGGAGAGGCTAAGGCAAACGAATCATCTTAATCCACCTTAATTTGAATTGTTTATAAGTTACTTAAAGTCATTACAAAAACACTATCATGCCTCAATTTTTTAAAATTTAATGTGGTTTAAACTCGAGAAGTTTCAGGAACCATGATGTTGATGAGCTCAGCATGATAGAGTTAGGGAGTATTTGGAAGAGATTTTACTTTTTGAAAAGTGATTCTTATAGAGATTATTTCGAAGTTAGTGAGAAACTAAAGCAATGAGTGTTTGAAAATAGAAGTCAAAAGTTGATACAAGATAAAGCGTGAGTATTTGGTGAATAATTACTTTTAAACTTAATTTTTAATAAATAACAATAATATCCTTAAACAATATAAATTAATTTTTTTCAATTATCTAAATATAATATTGATACATCATCCATAATATTTTATATATTTATTATTATATTTTGAATATTATATCAAATTTATTTTTTAATAATATATATGTTTAAAAAAGAAATAAAAATAATAAAAATAAAAATATAAAAAATGATAAAATTTATATAAATTTATAAAATATGTATAAACAATTCTAAAAATATAAATTATATAAAATTATAAAATTATAGTTAAAAGTGCGGTGACAATTATGTAAAATGATAAATTTATTAAGGGTATAAATATTAACTTTTAATTCTAGACTATAAATAAAAAAGCAGAAGTAGAAAAAAATATTAAATTCTTACTTTCAATTTTTTGAGTAAAAATTGCAGAAGTTAAAGTAGAATCTGACATTTACAAACACTCAAAAGTACTTCAGTATAGCTAGAATCTAAAAAAAAGCTAGCAGAAATTCTTCCAAACACTGACTTAGAGGTGTCAAATTATTTCAATGGTAGGAAGATTTTTAAAATTCATAACTCTTAAAAATACATAGCTCTTAATGTAGACGGTAAAATTTAGGTCTAAAAGTACGATTAGGATTCCAGGAATATAACGATGTTGATATAAAGTGATAATAAGTTTCTAAAACGTTAGCAAATTTTGATAAAAACACTTGAAACCGAGCCCATTACACTCTTTGTAATTTTCTAATTCTAATTATTTCGTTAGATATAGATTGGGATATTAAATTTGAAATACCTTAAAAACATTTTGAATTAAAAAAAATTAAATAATAAATTAGATAATATTGAACTTTGAATGACTGATTAGGTCCTACGAAAATTTCCTATTTGCGGTTAGAGTAAATCGAGAAACGCTACGGACGACCTAGAAATTTAATATCTCATAGTTACGTATACCATTTGGATAAAAATTTCTATAAAATATATCATAATTGACAATTGAATCATGAATACCTAGGTAATAGTTTATCATCCTTCAGCAGTAGTATAATCTTGGCATTAAAAAAATTTAAACTAAGCTGATTGTAATGATAAATTTTTAATAGTGGATTGGCAAGTTGACTAGAGTCCACAAATAAAATACAAAATAAATTTTGTAATCAACCGGATGAATCGGCTGTCTACATGATACTCAGTTGCCAATAAAGGAGAGGTGTAATAGAAAATAGCTGTTTTTTTAATTGCCACTAAGTTCTACATTAATACTCACTACCTAATGGAGGAGAGGTATCATAAAAAAATAAGCAAATGTTTTATTTATCCAATTTACATTGATTAATTTTAAAATGATCAATCCGAAAGTTTTACATTAACCATTAGAATAAATTATGAAGCAGTACAGTCCATCAATCTAGTATTCTTACATCAATCATTAAAAAAAAAATCATTTGTTAAATTTATTAAAGTTGAAATTGGATCTTTAGATATTCAAAAACATGAGATGATATTCGGATATTTTTTTTAAAACAATCAATTAGGAAAGGAGGAGTGTAATAGAAAATAAGTGATTTATCAATATAAAACTTCAGTGTATATATATATATATATATATATATATATAGGAGTTTATTCTCCTGCGCCTCAAACAGTACTTTTTTTGTTTTTAGAAATTAACAATTTCTCAATTAATTATTTTAATTAATTTTTATTTTTTTTCCTGCTCGTCTTCTTCCTTGGCGCGACGGCGGGTCGTCTTCTTCCTTGGCGCGACAGCAGGCGACGACGACGGGCGGCGACGACGAGCGACGGGCGGCGACGATGGGCGACGTGCGACGGTGGCCAGAGGCGGCGACGGCAACCGAAGACGGCGACGACGGCAGGGCAGTTGGAGGCGGCGACACTGTTAATTAATTGAGAAAATATTAATTTCTAAAAACAAAAAAAAAGCACGGCGTGCAGGAGAACAAATTTTTATATATATATATATATATATAATATTTAATTTTTTAACCGATTAATTTCAGATATGTCTTATTTAATTTTATAAAAAATTTTCATCGATGGATAAATTGAAAAGTAGTAATGGAGATCTAAAAAAAAATCTCTTATAATACGTCTATTTTAATCTTAAATATCTTAATTATCAATAAAAAAATCTAATTATTGCACCATTGATCCAAGGGCGAGTCTGCATTCTGATATTAAAGAAAGTTGACTATATAATTGCGTAAATTCAATTATTGCATAGGGAAAGAAAATGTCAATCGGAAGACTAGCAGCGTCCTTTCCTTGTAATTTCTTGCCTGCCACATGCTTTAGAACGAAACTAAGCACGAATAACATTTTTAAAGAATGGTAATTCTTAATGAAAAAAAATTAACATCGTTAAGGAAAAAAAATAGAGCATTCATTTCATTCGGACAGAAGCTAAAAGAGAAATGATATGTAATATAAATTTATAATATGAAATCCAACATGAATGATATGATATTTTTTATATACACATTCGATTGTCACTTGGACATCAACAGCGACCTCCGGCGGTCGTCCCGAACCAAACTATACCTTGGGGGCATAATGAATCTGTCGAAGATTGCTATAATTAGAGCGTCATATCATTCATGTTGAGTTTCATATTATAAATCCATGCTGCATATCATTTTTTAAATTAAAATTTGAGCCTTAATTTATCGAAAATAGATTGACATCGGAAACTTATTCGGATCCCGTCGAAGTGGACCGAGCCAAAATGGATCTGCAAAAATCCAAGCCGAACGGTCAACATGGGTTTGACTCTGTCGGCGTTCTCCTGCTGTTGGATCGAGTAATGAACGTTCCGGGCCACCACGAACCCCACGCCGGCGATGCCGACGCAAGAGGCCAGCGCCAGCCACCCGCCCATCGGCGCCGGCGTCGCTTTCTTCTTCGCCTTCGCCTCCTCCCGCTCGTCATCTTCCTTCCCCTCCTCCTCTCGAGGCGGCGGCGCGGTTAATCCCTTCAGCCGCAGCATGGAGTTCTCGGCCTCGAGCAGAGTCGCCCATCGCCGGTAGGCCGAGAGCCGGAGCGCGTCCTCCAGCAGCAACCTGCTGAGCTCGTGGCTCCGGTCGCTCTCCGCCGCCGCCTTCTTCTCCGCCTCCCTCGCCCGCGTCTGCGACAGCTGCAGAGCTCTCAGCAAGCCGGCGTCCCCCGTCGATCCGGATCGTCCGTCCCATTCAGCAACGACGATCTCAACGCTAGAAATCGACGTCGACGAGCTCAGTTCTTGAGATGCAACTAATTTCTTATCCCCCTCCTCCTCCTCCTCCTCCTCCTCCTCGTGGTGCTCGGAGAGATTGAGCTCGAGCAACATAATCTCCCGATCAAACGCCGCCCATTTCTCGGACGGCGAGCAGGGGATGGGATTCGAGTCTGTCTCCATCTCCATTTCTGATTCCAATCCGAAGAAATTATCAGAAGAACATTGGTAATGGAAGGAAGGAATTTAGAGTTTTTCGATCATACAAAGAGCAGTGTCATATAATAATATTCATCTCCCATTTTTATATGATCCAGGTCGACGTTTGATGGGACGAGCTAGGCAGCGTGATTGACCGGCTACTGCGCAGAGAAGGTAGACGCGCCCCGCAGTTGACTCTGACAAAAATAATTCTAAAAAAAAAGACAAAAAACGTGTGTTTCCATTTCCTTGTGCAAATTATAACAAGTCAATCCAAAATACAGACACGCAAATTCAATAGAATTTTGCCTATTAATTCGATGGATTATCAAATTAATTGGATTGGACAATCGAGTTTATCATTTGATCATGATTTAAACAATTTTCTTTCAAATATTGATTCGCATACAACCGGCGGTGGAAATAGCTGAAGGGCGCAGCAGTTGAGTACTATTGTTCCAAAAAAAACAAAAAAAAAAACTTGTGTGTCCTTTTCCCTGTGCAACTTAATGATGGGAATTTGTTTTAATGAGAGGATGAATTCTAAACTATGTGAAGAAATTGAAATTGAGACGATTAACTGAATCCATTAGAATTGCCATCGTCTCTATGCCGTCCACGATCCAAATCCTATGGGGAAGGAGGAGGAGGATTGTCTTGTTAAGGTGACGGTGTAGTTGTATTTTACTCATCAATGAGAAGCGAGAGATACATCAGAATGTATAATTGTACGGGATCATATCTTATATGTAATTATTAAATCCTAATTCCATTATCAATACTGATCCAGAAAGAATCGACGTCGACGGTCAATCACTAGGATTCAGTCCATGCGGACGCTGATGCAAGAAGAACTCATATCCTACGAGATTAACATGAGCGTTAGGGGAACACGTCGAAGGTTGTCCGGCGAAACCTACTCCGACGCTCAAGTCAGTGCCTCGATCCAGGAGATGAAAAGAAGACAAAAAAGAGTAGATATGCGTGAAGTAGAGAGAACCTAATCCCCTTTCCGGAGGGGTTGGAGTATCTTTTATACTTGCGGCGACTGTTTCATGGGTCTCCACGATCTTTGTGATGTCCCCCCAATTGTCAGTTACAGGATAACCTTTGCAACGGTCCACGACACCATTAAGTTCGGATCGTTGCGATAATTATAGGTCATGATGACTCCGCGATAAGGGTGATGGTTATCCGCAGATCCGAAGTAAGGGAGATAGTTACTTAAGGCCGAATGCTTCTTGAGCTCCGCTTCCCCGAGGTGATCTCGGGGTCTTCTGACCCGGGGGTCTCGGGCATTCCGCTTTCCCGAGGTGGTCTCGGAGACTTGGCTCCCGAAGGCAATCTCGGGAGTGTGTCCTCTGATTTGAACTCCGGGGTGTGTCTACCCGCCAGGGGTCCCGGGGGATCCCCTTCCCGAGAGGGTCTCGGAAGCTCCGGAAAGAGAGTCGTTCAGACTCGCTATATCTTGTTACACAGCTTCTTCAGCCCACGTGTCAACCACGGGGTACTCAACCCCATCACAAGTCCCTCCTTTCAAGTCTGATCGAAGGAAGTGTATCTGACTCATTGGATTAGTGCTGTGATGAAGAAACTATATCCAGGTGGCCCCTATATCTTTTACTACTTCACCGGAGGTCATCCGAGTCTGAGGAATCAGACCAGGCACCCCTGGACCCCGGGTCGTCCTTTGAATGCGTTCCGCATTTCTCCGGATTTCGAGGCGATGCCATGACGGCTGCCCCAGGCCTTCTAAGGGGTGAGGGGTCTCTTAATGGAGACAAGGTCGTCTAACGAATGTGACCATACCACGTGCCCCATCATTCTTTGTGCGGCGATCTCCCGCTGATACGCGTCGTGGGCTATACAAAGCGACGACAGTAAAGGATGGGGGCTCTTCGGGATGTCTAATCAGCGCTGCTGACGTGATGCCCTCTCATTGTTCATAGGTGGGCGACTTCTCCATATAAAAGCGGGCGCAACGACACCCTTCTGCCTCCTTGCCCTATCTGTTTTCAAACGCCTTGCTCCCCTTCCGCTCGCCTCGCTACCGCGCCCCTTCTCTGAGTGTAAGTCTCCTTCTATTTTCCCCTTTCCCCAACCCCCATAGGTCCGGTAGAGAAGAAGAAGAAGACCCAAGGTGACAACAAAGGTTCCTTGGAAGGGTCAGTTTATCATCCGGAGTGGTATGATATCATCTCCTCTAGGGTTAGGTTAGAATCTCTCCAGGCCACCTGCCGGAGATATGGTATCCCGGAGGGTTGGGAGATGAGAGTCCCGGCCTTAGGACAGGTAGAATTAGGGCTTCGTTTCCCTATCCCCCCCTTTCATGAATGTCGCCAAATACTTCGGTATTCCTCACCACCAAATGGCTCCAAACACCTTTGCCCAGACGAGCGGGGCATTTGTCCTTTTTAAACTTTTCGACATCCCTTTGACTCCTCGATTTTTCCATTTTTTCTTTGTTCGGTTGGCTCACTAGGGGCATTTGGCTTTACTGCCCGTGCCGGTCACCAATTCTTGGGGGGCCTTCATTTCTCCCACAAGGGATGGAAGGAACGATTCTTCTATATCCAACTCCTTGAGCGTCCCTTCAGTCCTATCAACTGGACGGAGAGCCTACCACCCATCCCAGACTCGGCGACTTCCAGAAGGATGTGGGATACCAGAGGGCTAGGGGTATCCAGACAGGGATGGACTTTTACGGCCTCCAGCTGGTGCAATGCGAGGAGCTCCTTTATCGGACCGATCTTAGCCAGAAAGTCACGAGCCTTAGCTCCAGTCTTCGTAAGTTACCCTTTGAGTGGTACGTTTCCTTGTCAATTCTAACTGATGCCCTTTTGTCTCTATTCTGCAGATGACATTATAATTTCCCGAGCTATCAACCAGCTCCTGAAGTGGGAATAGGCCAACGAGCAGACGCTGGTTCCCGCTTCTGTTTCTCTTGCTCCTGTGGGCATCTCGGCCGGGCTGCGAGGAATTGGTTGAGCCCTAAGAAGACCAAGAAACCCCGGAGGCCCCCAGGATCTCGGAGCAGCAGAACTGCCTACCGACCTCAAGGGGGGGGGGGTTCTCTTCGTCTCCCCTCGAGGCAACAGAGGGAGAGGTTGCGCCCCCTCCCCCTGCCGAGCAACCAGTGCCCCGGGGTATTGAGACGAAACGACGGAAGCGGCTGGCCCCGAAGTCTCGCCTCCTGAAGAGGTTGAAGAAGGGCCTAGTTAAGGGAACTAGTTCATTGGAATGATTGGCCGTAAAACTTCATATGGTAATCTACATATAGATATGTCAGTGAAGTTCTTACTGCAACTTAAGTGCGATGTTCCTTTGACTTGCGGTGTTCAAGTTATCTTGGTCATGGAGACTTATACTTTGATATCTTAAGCAAGCATCTCCAAGGAGGTGTGGACCCAGGATGATTGGGTATAAGCCGAAGTGCCTGAAGATGTTTGAACAACCTACAAAGGATTCACCACTCCTTGCGAGTAGATGTATACCCGATGCCTATCGTCGGATTGTTACTCAAAGCCTCTGGCTAGAGCATGACATGTTCAGAGTATGAATCTCTTAAATACATGAGAGTAATTAGAATCCGTAGGACGAGAAAATATTACTTGGGCTAGGTATGACGTAGTCAGCCTAGTGGGGACTGACACACATAGGCCATGTCCTGAACCAAGTGGGTATAAGACGGTGAAGGGAATGGAGCACGATTCATTATAGCTGCTGAAGGGTTTCAGAATTGTTTCTGATGTCAACCGTTGATCTTTCGATTAATTGGGGATCATGATGTACTACTAGGTGTCACTCATGATCGTTCTATAATTAATTGATTAATTATAGACGACCAACATAAATCGAAAGCCTATTTAGTCTCACGTACTACGAGTAATCCGAGGGATTTAAAACGAGTTGAAAATTTGATTTTCCAATCAAGAGAGATTAAGTTTGGTTGAGCCAAACGATAAGTCGAATCTGAATTTTTTCAGAAACGCATCGGAAGCGTAAAATGGCTAAGTCTTTTGAAGACTTAATAGATGAATTAAATAAGTTTAATTCATTGGGGCTTGGCTTGGATGGACCGACCAAAGAGGGCCTCCATCCTCTTTGCTTGGCCGACCACAACAAAGGGAGAGAAACAAGTTTTTGGTTCAATTTATAAAATAAACCAACTGTGGTTTGTTTTTTAAAATTATGGATGATATAAATTTTTATATAATAAACCAAGGTTTGGATTATTTTTCATGAAAATTAAAATGAATCATGGATTGGTTTATTTTATTAAAATCAATCATAGATTGATTTACCATAATAATGAAATTTATTCCATAAGAAAGAAGAGACTTGATTGATTTTTATCATGAATTAAAATATGATTTTAACCATGATATAAAATCAAACTTGGCATGATGGAATAAATTATTCCATATTTGAGAGGCTTGATGGTTGAGAGGCCACTATATAAAGGACCCAAGGCAAAGCTTGGGGGATAATCATACAGATGAAGGCATAGGCTCTCTCCCTCTCTTTCTCTCCTTCTCTTCTCCCCTTCTTGCCGTGCGCCAACCAACCCCAAGAAGGAGCACCAGCCGGCCATCCTTTTGTGGTTAGTCTTCTGACTTCTCTCTTGGTTTTTCTCGTCGCGTTCTCGGAGAATCTAGTAGTTCTCGAGAACACGAAACTCGTGGCTTTCCGAAGTCATCCCGAAGATACTCGGCGTGGACGCGAATAGAGGCGAAGCTTCCAAGGGACGCTTACGGTTGGATCTCGTCCCTTCCTTCGAATTATGCGAGGTAATACGTAAATTTGTTTACGTTTCTGGAAAACATTTTAAATATATGATAATGTCTACATAAGATAAAATTGCATGCTTAGATGTGTGGTTAAATGATTTAGAGAAATTATTTATGCTAAATCTTCCGCTGCACGTAATTAATTTTAAAATTACGAACCCGCATCCATATCAACATGCACTCGGTCCCAACAGTGTTAGTGATATGAGAGAAGTGTCCTAAGGCAATCGCCTTATGATTGTAATCATTTATTTTAATAAATGTATATTCACTATTTGAGTATACATGTTTGTGTATTTGATTGAGATCTTAAACTTATTTATTGAATGCCCGCAATACAATTCACAGCATGAGAGAATTTGTGATGAATTCACAACTAGTAATTATCTCTACATGTGCAATTGTGAAGTATTGAAATTGTCCCTAGTCGATGAATTGATAAATACGGACACTATCAATTCTGTTGAGACTAGCATGGGTTATTCTCTAATCAGCTGATTCTCACTGGCTGGTGACATTGAGATGTCCGTAGATAAACATGAATGCTAGTTAAGGGAACTAGTTCATTGGAGTGACTGGATGTAAAACTTCATATGGTAGTCTACATATAGATATGTTAGTGAAGTTCTTGCTGCAGCTTAAGTGCGATGTTCCTTTGACTTGCGGTGTTCAAGTCATCTTGGTCATGGAGACTTATACTTTGACATCTTAAACAAGCATCTCCAAGGAGGTGTGGACCCAAGATGATTGGGTATAAGCCGAAGTGCCCGAAGATGTTTGAACAGCCTACAAAGGATTCATCACTCCTTGCGAGGAGATGTATACCCGAGGCCTATCGTCGGATTATTACTCGAAGCCTCTGGCCAGAGCATGACATGTTCAGAGTATGAATCTCTTAAATACATGAGAGTAATTAGAATCCGTAGGACGAGAAAACGTTACTTGGGCTAGGTGTGACGTAGTCAGCCTAGTGGGGAATGACACACATAGATCATGTCCTGAACCAAGTGGGTATAAGATGGTGAAGGAAATGGGGCACGATTCATTATAGCTGCTGAAGGGTTTCAGAATTGTTTCTGAGGTCAACCGTTGATCTTTCGATTAATTGGGGATCATGATGTACTACTAGGTGCCACTCATGATTGTTCTATAATTAATTGATTAATTATAGACGATTAACATAAATTGAAAGTCTATTTAGTCACACGCACTACGAGTAATCCGAGGGATTTAAAACGAGTTGAAAATTAGATTTTCCAATCAAGAGAGATTAAGTTTGGTTGAGCCAAATGATAAGTCGAATCTGAATTATTCAGAGACGCATCGGAAGCGTAAAATAGCTAAGTCTTTTGAAGACTTAATAGAAGAATTAAATAAGTTTAATTCATTGGGGCTTGGCTTGGATGGGCCTGTTGGAACCGGGTGCATGTTGACATGGATACGAGTTCGTAATTTTAAAATTTAATTACGTGCGGCGGAAGATTTAGCATAAATAATTTCTCAAATTATTTTAACCACGTATCTAGCATGCAACCTTATATTGTGTAGACATGATCATAATTTAAAATTTTGCAGAAAGCAAACTAATTTACTTGATACCTCGCGTAACTCAAAGTAAGGGACGAGATCCAACCGTAGCGTCTCTTGGAAGCTCCGCCTCTATTCGCGTCCACACCGAGTTTTCTTCGGGATGACTTCGCAAAGCCACGAGTTTCGTGCCGACAAGAACTACTAGATTCTCCAAAGGCACGACTAGAATATCAAGAGAGAGAGATGGAAAACTAACCACCAAACGGAATCAAGATTCCGGGAGAAAGGAAGAAGTCGCGACCCGCTTCTTCTTCTTCTTCTTCTTCGGCACCTTCTTGGTGGAAGTGGCTCACGGCAACTAGAAGGGGCGCCGACCCTAGAGGAGGGAGAGGGCGCCGGCCCTAGAGGAGGTAGAGGGGAGAAGGAGAGAGAGAGAGGGCTTGCTTCTTAATCTCTTGATTGGAATTCAAGTCTTGCCTTGGTTCCATTATATAGTAGCCTCTCCATCGCCAAGTCTCCCTTCTAACGGAATAAATTTTCATAAGAAATTTATCTTATAAATTTTCCTATGAATTATTCTGTTATGCCAAGTTTTATTATAACTAAATTTATAATAAAAACAAACACATCTCCCCTTTTATTATGGAATAAATTTTCACAAAAAATTTATTATATAAATTTTTTTTATCATGGAAAAATCAATTCATAATTGATTTTATAAAATAAAATAAATCAATCCAAGGTTTATTTTATTTTCCATGAAAATAAATCTCTTTATATAAATTTCTTTATATAAATTTCTTTATCCATAATTTTATAAAACAAATCGCGTTTGATTTATTTTATAATTTAAACCAAATAATTTGGTTTCCCTCCTCATTGTGGCTGGCCAAACCAAGCCGTCTCCTTGCGAATTAAACTCATTTAATTCGTCCAATAAGCCTTCAAAAGACTTAGCCATTTTAAGCTTCCGGTGTGCCTCTGATAAATTCAGATTCGACTTATTTCTCTTGATCGGAAAATCTAATTTTCAACTCATTTTAAATCCCTCGGATTACTCGTAGTGCGTGTGACTAAATAGACTTTCGATTTATGTTGGTCGTCTATAATTAACCAATTATAGAACGATCATGAGTGACACCTAGTAGTACATCATGATCCCCAATTAATCGAAAGATCAACGGTTGACCTCAGAAATAATTCTAAAACCCTTCAGCAGCTATAATGAGTGGTGCCCCATTCCCTTCACCATCTTATACCCACTTGGTTCAGGACACGATCTATGTGTGTCAGTCCCCACTAGGCTGACTACGTCACACCTAGCCCAAGTAATGTCTTTCTCGTCCAACGGATTCTAATTACTCTCATGTTTCCTAGAGATTCATACTCGGAATATGTTATGCTCTGGCCAGAGGCTTCGAGTAACAATCCGACGATAGGCCTTGGGTATACATCTCCTCGCAAGGAGTAGTGAATCCTTTGTAGGCTGTTCAAATATCTTCGGGCACTTTGGCTTATACCCAACCATCCTGGTCCACACCTCCTTAGAGATGCTTGCTTAAGATGTCAAAGTATAAGTCTCTGTGACCAAGATGACTTGAACACCGCAAGTCAAAGGAACATCGCACTTAAGCTGCAGCAAGAACTTTCATTGACATATCTATATGTAGATTACCATATGAAGTTTTACAGCTAGTCACTCCAATGAACTAGTTCCCTTAACTAGCATCCATGTTTATCTCTGGACATCCCAATGTCACCAGCCAGTGAGAATCAGCCGATTAGAGAATAACCCATGCTAGTCTTAACAGAATTGACAGTGTCCTTATTTATCAATTCATCGACTAGGGACAATTTCAATACTTCACAATTGCACATGTAGAGATAATCACTAGTTGTGAATTCATCATAAATTCTCTCATGATGTGAATTGTATTGCGGTCATTTAGTAAATGAGTTTAAGATCTCAATCAAATACATGAACATGTATACTCAAATAGTGAATATTCATTTATTTAAAGTAAATGATTACAATCATAAGGCGATTGCCTTAGGACACTTCTCTCATAATACTAACAGGGCCGGCCAAAGAGGGCCTCCATCTTCTTTGCTTGGCCGGCCACAACAAAGGAAGAGAACCAAGTTTTTGGTTCAATTTATAAAATAAACCAAGTGTGGTTTGTTTTATAAAATTATGGATGATATAAATTTTTAGATAATAAACCAAGGTTTGGTTTATTTTTCATGAAAATTAAAATGAACCATGGATTGGTTTATTTTATTAAAATCAATTATGGATTGATTTACCATGATAAGGAAAGTTATTCCATAGGAGAGAAAATTTTTATCATGAATTAAAATATGATTTTAACCATGATATAAAATCAAACTTGGCATGATGGAATAAGTTATTCCATATTTGAGAGGCTTAATGGTTGAGAGGCCACTATATAAAGGACCCAAGGCAAGGCTTGGGTGGTGAAATATAGAGATGACGGCATAGGCTCTCTCCCTCTCTTTCTCTCCTTCTCTTCTCCCCTTCTTGCCGTGCACCAACCAGCCCCAAGATGGAGCACCAGCCGGCCATCCTTTTGTGGTTAGTCTTCCGACTTCTCTCTTGGTTTTTCTCATCGCGTTCTTGGAGAATCTAGTAGTTCTCGAGAACACAAAACTCGTGGCTTTGCGAAGTCATCCCGAAGATATTCGGCGTGGACGCGAATAGAGGCGGACTTCCAAGGGACGCTTACGGTTGGATCTCGTCCCTTCCTTCGAGTTACGCGAGGTAATATGTAAATTAGTTTACGTTTCTGCAAAAATTTTAAATATATGATCATGTCTACACAAGATAAAATTGCATGCTTAGATGTGTGGTTAAATGATTTAGAGAAATTATTTATGCTAAACCTTCCACTGCACGTAATTAATTTTAAAATTACGAACCCGCATCCATGTCAACATGCACCGGTCTCAACATCCCAGACCTCAGCGACTTCCAGAAGGATGTGGGATACCAGAGGGCTAGGGTTATCCTGACAGGGATGGACTTTCATGACCTCCAGCTGGTGCAATGCGAGGAGCTCCTTTATTGGACCGATCTTAGCCAGAAAGTCACGAGCCTTAGCTCCAGTCTTCGTAAGTTACCCTTTGAGTGGTGCGTTTCCTTGTCAATTCTAACTGATGCCCTTTTGTCTCTATTCTGCAGATGACATTATAATTTCCTGAGCTATCAACCAGCTCCTGAAGTGGGAACAGGCCAACGAGCAGACGCTGGTTCCCGCTTCTGTTTCTCCTGCTCCTGTGGGCATCTTGGTCGGGCTGCGAGGAATTGGTTGAGCCCTAAGAAGACCAAGAAACCCCGGAGGCCCCCCAGGATCTCGGAGCAGCAGAATTGCCTACCGACCTCAAGGGGGGGAGGGGTTCTCCTTCGTCTCCCCTCGAGGCAACAGAGGGAGAGGTTGCGCCCCCTCACCTTGCCGAGCAACCAGTGCCTCGGGGTATTGAGACAAAACGGCGGAAGCGGCTGGCCCCAAAGTCTCGCCCCCTGAAGAGGTTGAAGAAGGGCCTAGACTTAAAGCTTCCACCCTCCATTGATGAAGAAGACACGGTGCTTCTGCCCTAGAGGGTTCTCTGTTCTCCTACTGTGGCCGTCACCATTCCCATCGCCCGTGACTCAGCTGCTCCGACCGACCCACCTGCTGCTCAGCGGGGGCAAGGAGGTGTCGCTTGATGTGCCTAGCTCTCGCGGAAGACCCCTACTGTGAAGAAAACAGCGACAAAGGGCTCCCAATCCATCCAAATAAAGGGAACCCCCTCCGATGGTCTGCAGATAGCGTCTACCTCGGAGGAGGATGACCTTGACCCTAGGGATGTTCCTGGTCAGTCGGGACGACCTGCCGAGGAACTTCTACCTCCTCCTATTCAGCCGAGGCGGTCAGCTGGTTCAGCCCGATATCTGGGCATCCTACACCAATCCCTACTGACGGTAATGGTGTTTGAGCTTTTCCTCCTTGTTTCGTTGTTTTGCTTTAACTATCCTTTTTCCGCATCGCAGGTTGCCTCCAACTGTGCGGCTATGAGCCACCTGTTATGCTCCGAAGGGGTCACTGAAGACCTTCTCCAGCGAGTAGTAGAAGCAAAGGCGGAGGCTGGCTGTGTCCGCGAGGCAGGCCTTCTGCAGTTAGAGGTTAGCAAGGTCCTAAGGGAAAAGGTCAGGCATTGTCTCGATGCCCTACTGGCTTCTGAAGAAACTATGCACGACTACCGTATACGGGATCGTGCCGCGCCCGAGAAGAACCAGGCTCTTGCCGAGGACTTGCAGAAGCTATCCCAGGAGCGGGAGCAACTCCAAGCTCAGATGAAGGAGTTGCCTGATAAGGTCCGACTGCTAGAATCCTCAAAGAAAGCTCTGGAGGATCGAAATGAAGAATGGGAGCGCCTTCTGGCTTTGAAAGAATATAACCTAGAGCTATCGACCGCTTATGCTGCTGACCTCCAGGACAAAGTTACTCAGGCCCAGGACCAGGCTTCTGCTACCGCCCAAAAGCTTCAAGAAATACTAGGGGCTCACAATGGCCTATCCCGAGATGTGGCAAAGCTGAAAACCGCTAAGAAGGATGCTGAGGCTGAGCTACAATAGTAGAGGATTGACCGTGCAATCCAACTGTCCCAGGCTGAGGCAGAGCTCAAGGCTAAATTTCTGCAGTCTGATGAGTATGGCGACATTTTAGCCGGGCAGGTATTGAAGCGCTTGAAACAGAGCTTCAACGGTGCCATCATCCAGTTGAAGAAGGATCAACTGCTGAAACCGGACGCAGATTTGAGCACCCTGGGTGTCAGCTGGATTTGGAACGAGCTCACGCCCGAAGAACAGGAACTATAATGCTCTTCGCTAACCTACGCCTTGCCTCCTTTTTTGCCCCTCATTTGTTGTGCTTTCTTCATCTTTCCTAGTTTCTCCTTTTCCCTGGTAGACCGGATATGTAATCATTTTTAAATGTGAATGAAATCATCTCTTGGCTTCCTACGTCTCGGGTAACTTCCGGCCCAAGGAGCCAGAAGGTTAACAAACCAGCAATCAGTTCCAAGTGAGGAACAAAGGTTCCTCCCTGATCTAAGGAACGAGGTGGTAAACAAACACGCTGTTGGAAATTCTAGGCCGCAAAAACCGCTTTTTGCGTTGCGGAAACCCCAGAATCTCGGCCACGGATCCGTGCGAACTTATAAAACAAATACGAGTACGAGTTTAATATCTAAATCTACACTAGATCTACATGATAAGGTCATTACCCTTGACGCGTAGCCCTTCGCTTTCCCGCTTGTCCAAGAGGCCGCCGGATCTCGTAGAGTATCAAAGTAGACACTCCTCTATACGTATCCACGCGAACAGATAGATGGATCGAAAACTTAGGTGTGCTAGCACCCTCTGTGTTTTCGGCCAAGAGGAGGAGAGGAAGAAGAAAATCCACCAAAACTCAAAGAGAGAAAATGAAAAGCCACTCACCCAAAAGGAACAAAATCCCTTTTTGTTCTCTCTTGTGGCCGGCCACTTAATGGCCATTAATGGCCATTAGGTGGCCGGCCATAATGGCTACTAATTGCCATTAGGTGGCCTTCCATATCCCCTTTAATTTGAATTCGAAATTCAAATGAGGGGGGAAACCAAGTCATCACTCGGTCAAACAAAGGTGAGGTGGGTTTTGGTCAAGTCAAACTTGCCTTTTATGGACTTTCCATAAATAGTCAAGTCAAACTTGACTCCATTTCTTCTCCCATGTCAAGTCTAACTTGAAGTGGAACCAAGTCAAGTCAAACTTGATTTGGATTTAGGTCAAGTCAAACTTGCCTTTTATGGACTTTCCATATTTAGCCAAGTCAAACTTGACTTCAATTTTCTCCATCTATTTGTTCTTTGCGTGTGACCCTATAGGTTCTTGTAACGTTGGCAATGCTTCTAACCTCTTAGAAACATAAGCAATGAGCGGTATCTAGAACACATCATTGCTACCCAAGTTACAAGAATGTTGAGATCCAACATCACCTTGTGACTAATAATTGTGACTCTCACAATATATGATAATGTCCCTCTATCCTTGATATCTAGATTGACTCAATTGAGGCATAGACCGTGTCATCCTCGAGTCAATCTATACCTTGAACTCCAAGTAGACACACACTAATCAAATGAGCTCAATATCTCATATTGACTCACTTGGGCATGGCCATGCACTTTGTGGTCTAACTCTATCAAGAATACGATATCGCTCCCGTCATATAGGAGGGATAGATCCCATCTACATCACTCACATCCCTCTCCATAATTTGTTACATACCCAGTAATCGCCTTTATAGTCCACCCATTTACGGGTGACGTTTGACGAAGCCAAAGTACGTAACTCCTTATGTAGGAATCCATGGTGACTTCAGGTCCAAGGACTAATAGTCATACTAATAGCCACATGAGAAAGTATATGACACTCATATAACGATCCATGATACTTTCTCATGGCGGGTCATTCAGTATACATTCTCCAATGCATACCCATGTGTCAACTTGATATCTCTATATCCATGACTTGTGAGATCAAGTCATCATGTTGACTCACATGCTAGTCTCTACGTATTAACATTGTCCCTGAATGTTAATACTCGACTAGGAATTATTTAGAGTAGTGTTCTCTATATCATCTCACTATCGATTCAACCAATCGATTGATATAGATAAGAACCTTCTACTCAAGGACATTATTATACTTAGCTAATTGGCACAAATACACGTAAGTATAATAACCATAAAACATGCCTTTATTTATACATAGGAATATGATACAAATTAGTCCATACAATCATTACATGATCGGCTCTAGGGCTCTCACCAACAATCTCCCACTAGCACTAGTGCCAATCACTGTAGTATCTAATACCCAATGATCTAGTGTGACCATCATGCTTTGTCTGTGCCAAAGCCTTGGTCAGGGGATCTGCGACATTCGCCTCTGTGGGTACTCTGCATATCTTCACATCTCCTCTATCGATATCTCTCGAATGAGATGGAAGCGCCGTAGTATATGTTTGGTCCGCTGGTGTGAGCGAGGTTCCTTAGCCTGCGCAATAGCCCCATTATTGTCACAATAGAGCTCTATGGGATCTGCAATGCTAGGAACCACCCCAAGCTCTGCAACGAACTTGCGGATCCAAACTGCCTCCTTTGCTGCCTCTGATGCAGCAATATACTCAGCCTCTGTTGTAGAATCAGCAACTGTGTCCTGCTTCGAACTCTTCCAGCTCACAGCGCCCCATTCAGACAAAACACGAACCCTGACTGCGACCGATAATCATCCTGGTCGGTTTGGAAGCTGGCATCACTGTAACCCTTTACAGTTAGCTCCTCATCGCCCCCATATATCAAGAAATATTCTTTAGTCCTTCTAAGTACTTAAGAATATTCTTGACCGCTATCCAGTGACGCTCACCTGGATCTGACTGGTATCTGCTCGTCATACTTAAAGCATACGAGACATCAGGACGAGTACATAGCATGGCGTACATGATAGATCCTATGGCCGAGGCATAAGGGATCTTATCCATGCGGTCTCTCTCCTCTCTAGAAGAGGGACTTTGAGTCTTCGAAAGACTCATACCATGTGACATAGGCAGAAATCCTTTCTTGGAATTCTGCATGGCAAACCGAAGTAAGACCTTGTCAATGTATGTACTCTGACTTAGGCCAAGCAATCTCTTAGATCTATCTCTATAGATCTTGATGCCTAAAATACAGGCTGCTTCACCTAAGTCCTTCATTGAGAAACAATTCCCCAGCCAAGTCTTCACAGACTGAAGCATAGGAATATCATTCCCAATGAGTAGTATGTCATCCACATACAATATGAGGAAAACTACTATGTTTCCTTCAACCCTCTTGTAGACACAGGGTTCATCTTCATTCTTGATGAAACCAAACTGTTTGATTGCATCATCGAATCGAAGATTCCAGCTCCGAGAAGCTTGCTTTAGTCCATAAATGGACCTTTGCAGCTTGCATACTCTGCCAGTATGCTTTGGATCTACAAAACCCTCAGGTTGTGTCATGTACACATCCTCGAGTAGGTTCCCATTCAGGAACGCAGTTTTGACATCCATCTGCCAGATCTCATAATCGTGGTATGCTGCAATAGCAAGCATGATCCGAATGGATTTGAACATCGCTACTGGAGAAAATGTTTCATCATAGTCAATACCATGAATTTGTTTGAAACCCTTTGCTACCAGTCTACCCTTATAGGTATGCGTAAGTCCTCCCATGTCAGTCTTTCTTTTAAAGACCCACTTACACC
Source organism: Boesenbergia rotunda (assembly GCA_024364735.1). Classification (NCBI taxonomy): domain Eukaryota; kingdom Viridiplantae; phylum Streptophyta; class Magnoliopsida; order Zingiberales; family Zingiberaceae; genus Boesenbergia; species Boesenbergia rotunda. The sequence continues at coordinate 101,451 of JAGFNQ010001628.1, forward strand.
CAATGGGTTTTACCCCTTCAGGTGGATCAACCAAGGTCCAAACTTGGTTGGTGTACATGGAATCCATTTCGGATCTCATGGCCTCAAGCCATTTCTCAGAATCTGGGCTCATCACAGCTTCCTGATAGGTTGTAGGCTCATTCTCAATGAGCACAACGTCATTGTCATCAGACAAGAGAAATGAATATCTCTCAGGCTGATGACGTACCCTACCAGACCTGCGAAGAGGTAGGTCTACTTGAACAGGCTGTTGTTGCATAACTCCTTGTGCAACAACCTCATGATCCACAACATTTTGTGGTTCCTGTTCAACCTCCATCAAGGCCTCAGTGCTATGGTCCATATCTTGAAGTTCTTCAAGATCGAACTACTCCCACTAGTTTTTCTAGAAACAAAGTCCCTTTCTAGAAAAACCCCAGTCTTCGCCACAAACACTTTGTGCTGACTGGGAATGTAGAAGTAATATCCCTTCGTTTCCTTGGGATATCCTACAAAATAGCACTTATCAGATTTGGGTCCCAGTTTGTCTGAGACTTGACGTCGAACGTAAGCCTCACAACCCCAAATCCTCATAAAAGACATCTGGGGACTCTTCCCAGTCCATATCTGATATGGTGTCTTTACTACAGCCTTTGATGGAACACGGTTAAGAGTGAAGGCTGCCGTGTCCAGAGCATATCCCCAAAAGGATATAGGAAGATCTGTGTGACTCATCATGGATCGCACCATATCTAATAGGGTTCGATTCCTCCTTTCGGACACACCATTCCATTGTGGTGTTCCAGGAGGAGTGAGTTGGGACAGAATCCCACACTCAGCTAGATAGTCACGGAACTCATGGCTGAGGTATTCTCCACCTCGATCTGATCGAAGTATTTTAATACTCTTGCCAAGCTGGTTTTGTACTTCATTCTTGAATTCTTTGAACTTTTCAAAGGATTCTGACTTATGTGTCATCAAGTACACATAACCATATCTACTGAAATCATCAGTAAATGTAATGAAGTACCTATAACCTCCTCTGGCAGCAACATTGAAAGGGCCACATACATCGGTATGTATAAGACCTAACAAATCGGTTGCTCTTTCGCTGTGTCCACTGAATGGAGTCTTGGTCATCTTGCCAAGAAGGCAAGACTCGCATGTCTCAAATGATTCGAAATCAAATGAGTCCAGCAAACCATCTCTATGGAGCTGGGATAGGCGACTCTCATTTATATGGCCTAAGCGACAGTGCCAGATATAGGTTTGGTTCAAGTCATTAGACTTGAGCCTTTTGGTATTTATGTTATAGATAGGGTTTTCTAAGTCTAGAAGATAGAGTCCGTTCATCAGAGGTGCACTACAATAGAACATTTCATTCAAATAAACTGAACAACATTTGTTCTTTATTATAAACGAAAATCCTTTCTTGTCTAAACAAGAAACAGAAACTATGTTCTTAGTCAGAGCAGGCACATAATAACAATCATCTAACTCTAGTACAAGCCCAGAGGGCAGAGATAGCATATAAACTCCTGTAGCAACAGCAGCAACTCTTGCTCCATTGCCAACTCGTAAGTCCACCTCGCCCTTTGTCAATGTCCTGCTATTTCTCAGCGCCTGCACATTAGTACAAATGTGAGAAGCACATCCGGTATCTAATACCCATGATGTAGAAATAGACAAATTGACTTCTATAACATGAATACCTGAAGTAGAAGTCTGACTTCTCTTCTTCTGGAGATCTTCCATATATTTCTTGCAGTTCCGCTTCCAGTGTCCGTCTCACCGCAGTGGAAGCAGGTAGCATCCTTGGCAACCCCTCCTTTGGGTTTCAGTGCTTTGCCCTTGCCCTTGCCCTTGGCTTGAGACTTTCCCTTGCCTTTGGGCTTGCCCTTACCTTTGTCCTTCTGCACCATCAAAATGGGCTTGGCCTTCTTAAGATTGAGCTCAGCAGTTCTCAACATGCTGAGCATCTCAGGCAGGGGCTTGTCAATTTCATTCATGTTCCAGTTCATGACAAATTGACTATAACTTTCGGGTAGGGACTGCAAGATCAAGTCTGTGGCCAGCTCTTGGCCCAGTGGGAATCCCAATCTCTGTAAATTCTCTATGTACCCAATCATCTTGAGTACATAGGGACCTACGGGAGTCCCTTCTTGCATCTTGCACTGAAACAGTGCCTTAGAGATCTCAAATCTCTCGTGCCTTGCTTGTCCTTGATACAGTTGACGCAGATGCTCAACCATATCGAAAGCATCCATTAACTCATGTTGCTTCTGAAGCTCAGAGTTCATGGTTGCGAGCATAAGGCATGACACATCCAATGCGTCATCTTGATGCTTCTTGTGAGCATCACGGTCAGCTCGCGTGGCACTGGCAGGAGGTGCCTCGGGAATAGGCTGCTCCAGAACGTACAGTTTACGTTCTTGCTTGAGAACTATTCTCAAGTTCCTGTACCAGTCCAGGAAGTTTGCTCCGTTGAGCTTGTCCTTCTCAAGGACAGATCGCAGGGAGAGAGTATTTGCGTTTGTCGACATGGCAATCTACAACAATAAAATGCAGAAAATAAATTATCACATTCCAACTATCATTTAATTAGGCCTTTAATTAAACGATTCTCCCACTGAATTATAGAAATTTTGTAGAATCAAGTCATAGATGTGGTCAAACCACGCTACAAGATTCTATCTAATTTAACTATAATATAGTGGGACAAGATCCACATCATACTAAGCCTTGAGTTAGCTTTGGCTAAATCGCCCAAGACTTAGTACGATCGGTAGGTAACAATTTACCGATTACATCTCTATGCAACTCTTGTTTATAGGATTAAAATTTACATTTACATAAAAACTTGAGTTAGCTTTGGCTAAATCGCCCAAGTTTTAATATAAATGCGATTTTTATCCTACCTTTCCAACGATTGGAATATGCCTATAGTTAGACTCGATCCGACCGAGTTAACTAGTTTCACTCAATCTGATTGAGTTTGTTCTCACCCAAGCCGTGATAGGCGGGACCAAGATTGTCCCTCCGTACCCTACCAAGATTAAATGTGTTGCTCTGCTTTGGCAGATTCAACAACAACAAATGATCGAGGTAGTGATAGGTATCAAAACTTGTTAGGCATTTCGAGAATGAGTTGATTTGAATTAGATCGAATCTAATCGCAAGAGAGAGGGTGTATCATATACACAAGGCTCTAATTATTTTACTCTAGCATGCATCACATACAAGCAAATAATAAAATAATTTAATTTGTGATTGGATCATGGCCCTACTACGATCTTCTCAAGCCAATGAGAAGATCAGACGGTCAACCTAGGGTTTCGCTTCTCCAAGCTTCTCCATTGACCGCCACGTGTCGTCGGCTCCCTCCATAACTCCGTCTTCGGATGAACCGCCCACCGTCTTCATTTTGTACATTACAAAATAAGAAAGTACAGAAATAAAATAAAAGAAGCCGACTCGCAGGTCGCATACACTATACAACACGCACAACCACAAAAACGGTACGCAGACCGTAATATGAATTACAACACATTCCAATCATATTGGGTTTTTATTGGGCCATGATCATCACAAATTCATACATAATTCCAAATTATGTATTTTAAATAAATTTCTATAATTTTTCGACAATTTTACAATATTATGAGTTACACTTCCGTAACGGTCCCGCTACACGATTTTCGGGCACGATTGCGGGACAATGCCCCTTGCGGGGTTAGGGGCAGCACCCCTACTCGCGAAATAAATTTCGCGAGTGTCCCAAAACCACCTTACAGCAACTTAAGCCGCTGTCCCGAAAGATTATAGCGAGATCTTTCCGTTTCGGAAAGTTTTTCTCGATCGGTGAAGCCTACAAGTGTCCGAACACTTGTTGCTTCGACTTCATGAGAAAAATACCCATAAATTCTATAAATTTCGAAAAATCACAGAATATAATTTGTCTTTAAATTTTGTATCTAATACAAAAAAAAACAAATTTAAACTCGTACAAGGTTCGCACGTGGCTCTGATACCACTGTTGGAAATTCTAGGCCGCAAAAACCGCTTTTTGCGTTGCGGAAACCCCAGAATCTCGGCCACGGATCCGTGCGAACTTATAAAACAAATACGAGTACGAGTTTAATATCTAAATCTACACTAGATCTACATGATAAGGTCATTACCCTTGACGCGTAGCCCTTCGCTTTCCCGCTTGTCCAAGAGGCCGCCGGATCTCGTAGAGTATCAAAGTAGACACTCCTCTATACGTATCCACGCGAACAGATAGATGGATCGAAAACTTAGGTGTGCTAGCACCCTCTGTGTTTTCGGCCAAGAGGAGGAGAGGAAGAAGAAAAATCCACCAAAACTCAAAGAGAGAAAATGAAAAGCCACCACCCAAAAGGAACAAAATCCCTTTTTGTTCTCTCTTGTGGCCGGCCACTTAATGGCCATTAATGGCCATTAGGTGGCCGGCCATAATGGCTACTAATTGCCATTAGGTGGCCTTCCATATCCCCTTTCAATTTGAATTCGAAATTCAAATGGGGGGGAAACCAAGTCATCACTCGGTCAAACAAAGGTGAGGTGGGTTTTGGTCAAGTCAAACTTGCCTTTTATGGACTTTCCATAAATAGTCAAGTCAAACTTGACTCCATTTCTTCTCCCATGTCAAGTCTAACTTGAAGTGGAACCAAGTCAAGTCAAACTTGATTTGGATTTAGGTCAAGTCAAACTTGCCTTTTATGGACTTTCCATATTTAGCCAAGTCAAACTTGACTTCAATTTTCTCCATCTATTTGTTCTTTGCGTGTGACCCTATAGGTTCTTGTAACGTTGGCAATGCTTCTAACCTCTTAGAAACATAAGCAATGAGCGGTATCTAGCAACACATCATTGCTACCCAAGTTACAAGAATGTTGAGATCCAACATCACCTTGTGACTAATAATTGTGACTCTCACAATATATGATAATGTCCCTCTATCCTTGATATCTAGATTGACTCAATTGAGGCATAGACCGTGTCATCCTCGAGTCAATCTATACCTTGAACTCCAAGTAGACACACACTAATCAAATGAGCTCAATATCTCATATTGACTCACTTGGGCATGGCCATGCACTTTGTGGTCTAACTCTATCAAGAATACGATATCGCTCCCGTCATATAGGAGGGATAGATCCCATCTACATCACTCACATCCCTCTCCATAATTTGTTACATACCCAGTAATCGCCTTTATAGTCCACCCATTTACGGGTGACGTTTGACGAAGCCAAAGTACGTAACTCCTTATGTAGGAATCCATGGTGACTTCAGGTCCAAGGACTAATAGTCATACTAATAGCCACATGAGAAAGTATATGACACTCATATAACGATCCATGATACTTTCTCATGGCGGGTCATTCAGTATACATTCTCCAATGCATACCCATGTGTCAACTTGATATCTCTATATCCATGACTTGTGAGATCAAGTCATCATGTTGACTCACATGCTAGTCTCTACGTATTAACATTGTCCCTGAATGTTAATACTCGACTAGGAATTATTTAGAGTAGTGTTCTCTATATCATCTCACTATCGATTCAACCAATCGATTGATATAGATAAGAACCTTCTACTCAAGGACATTATTATACTTAGCTAATTGGCACAAATACACGTAAGTATAATAACCATAAAACATGCCTTTATTTATACATAGGAATATGATACAAATTAGTCCATACAATCATTACATGATCGGCTCTAGGGC